>VDFB02000003.1:48672987-48894891 GCA_007258455.2 Sequoia sempervirens | reverse complement strand
ACATGCTCATTCAATAGGACTATAGTTTAACTCATATCCAACTAAAGTGCGATTGATATAGTATATTGCTCTTTCCTTTCCATCATTGTCATTTTGTGCTAAGAGTTCCCCTAGTGTTGATGTAGTAGTCATCACGTAGAGTATCAAATTTCTTTTGTCAATTGGTGACATAAGTACTGGTGGAGTCAATAGATAGTTCTTGATCTGATCAAATGCCTCTTGACACTTATTTGTCCAATTAAAACGGATGCCTTTTCTTAACAGATGTTGGAATGGGTGGATCTTATCTTCTAGTTGAGTAATGAACCTATGAATGGATTGTAGTCATCCTTGTAACGTTCTTAACTGACTAATATTGGTTGGCGGTGGCATTTCCAAAATGGATTTAACTTTGGCAGGATCAACCTCTATCCCTCTATGTGAGACAATATATCCAAGAAGCTTGCTTGATTGAGCCTCAAAAACACACTTCTTAGGGTTGAGCATGAGTTGATACTTTTCCAGTCGTGTGAAAATCTTGTTCAATATTGCTAAGTGTCCACTTCGTTTTAGAGATTTGGAGAGAAAGTCATTGACATAGTCTTCCATGAGGACGTGCATTTAGTCATGAAAATTTTTAGTCATCTCTTTGATAGGCGGCTTCAATATTTTTCAATCCAAATGGCATAACGTTCCAACAAAACGTTCCCCAAGTGCATGTGAAGGCTGTCTTAGGTTGATCTTCAGTAGCAATTCTTATCTGATTGTAACCTGAGAATCCATCCATCAATGATAACATTTCATACCTAGCTGTGAGGTCTACTATGATGTCAATGTTTGGTAAAGGGAAATCATCTTTGGGACAAGCTTTGTTGAGGTCTCTAAAATCCTTGCAAATTCTGATTTGACCATTCGACTTGTTGATAGGAAAAAAATAAATTGATATCCATTCTATGCAATCAATAAAGCGAATAAATCCAACATCTAGTAGTTTCTTGAGTTCCACCTTGACAAGAAGTGCAATTTGGGGGTGCATTTTCCTTAGCTTATATTTGTATGGTTTTGCATTAGGTAGCAATGGTAAGTGATGTAGAACTAGTTTGGTATCCAATCTAGGCATGTTAGAATATGACCACGTGAAGTTGACTTGTCTTTCTGAAAAGAATGCTATAAACTCAGGCTTTTCCTTAGTGGTCAAGGATGCTGCTAACTGTATTATTCTGGATTTATCTGATGTTCTAATGTTGACTTCCTCTATTTCTTCTATAAGAAAAAATGATCTCCCTCGATCTATTGGGAGGCAGTCTAGTCCTCCATCCTCAGGCGCCTCAGAGAGGTTTTCACCTTCAGATTTGTCCTTTATTTTTACTTTTTTTGCAGTCAATAGGCGCCTTTCGATTTTCACCTCAAGACCTATTCTTTTCATTTTTACTTTCTTTATTTTCAATTTTGCGACTAGAGGACAAGACAACCTCACCAAAGTATGTTGCATAATTGAGTTCTATGGAAAATCCAACCTTATGATCCCCACTTGGTATTCCTTCATGAAGTACCATAAACTCAACAATTGCTTCATTGTTTTTGATAGTGTCCAAACTTGGTGGTTCTTGCTGATCCTAATCTATAAGTTGAGGGTAGACAAGGGGTAAGCCATCATCGATATCATCAAGGGTCATGATGTAGGAAGATAGGCTAAAGATGGAAGTAGAGTCATTAGGTTTCCAAGAGGCAGGATCAATGGATTGCCAAAAATAGTGTTTGATCCACTCTTCTTTTGTCAAAGTTATTTTTGAATGGGTACTAGGTGGGTTTTGCAAAGAATCTATGGTAAGAATTTGATAAAATTACTCAAATAGTTTATCAAGGTCCATGAAAGTGGTGGAGGATAGGGAATCCAATTCATATTCATTGGAGTCAACATCATAATCCCAAGAGTCCTCATATGTCTCGATCTCAGCTGAAGTGTCAACAGACTCACTCGAAGGTAACTTGATATCCTGGATGGTCACTTTTATGGGTATAAACCCTAACCCTTGATGACTTATTAACTTAGGAGGTTGTAAAGGTTCCAACATTGCTTGTTTATTTAGACCAAGGCCACTATGTCCATCATATCCATGTCATTTCATTATTTGGAACCCTTTTGGATATTGTTCAATTGGCAATTTCTTAATTTCAGTTTCTTCTTCTTCTTTGTACAACCATGTGAGAATGTGGTCATCTAGATATTCTTTAGAAAGCTCCCCCCATCTAGTGAAGGTGGTAGGAGGATTGTGGATGAAAACTTTGGGTTGCATAGGATGCGGTTTGCCATACGACTTTGGTGACTTTGGTAATTTGTTAATGAAAAAGAGACTCTTCATATTATATTCTCCGCATCATTTCTATTGAATCTGGATCTTGGGCGTGGATGGTGAGACGAATGAAGTGGGAGATTTGAAGAGAGTGGATGGATCAATTTAGTGAGATGGAGTGGTTGATGAAGTGGAAGATGAAGCCTCTCGGTTGATGGGCACTTGACGTTCAACAATTCCTTTTAGGTATGAACAATAGTGAAAAGGATCAGGGTTGCCTGGAATAGTGATTTTAGTGCCATTGTGTGGAAACTTGAGGCATTAATGGTAAGTGGAAGGGATAACCCTCATGGCATAGATCCATAGATGACCAAGGAGGAGATTGTAATGTAAATCTAGATCCAAGACGTGAAATACTATGTCCTGTATTGCTGGTCCAACTCTAACAAGAAGTGAAATTACACCTTCAGAAGAACATTCAACATTGTCATAAGCTTTGATCACAATTTTCTTGGTTTGTTCAATGCAATTCTCAGAGTATCCCAATTCTTTCACTATTTTTAGTGAACAAATGGTCAGACCTACTCCACCATCTACTACGACTCATATGATCTTGTGTTTATTAATGCATACTTCAAGGTGTAGAGGGTCATTGTGATTGGATTTTGGTGTAGAGAAGTCTTGTTCAGAGAAGGTGATATGGTGTGGCATAGCTAAATATCCCACCATGGCCTGAAATTCATTGACATCTAGGTTTGCAGGGATGAAAGCTTCTTGTAAGGCTTTATCAAGGATGGCTCTATGTTGTGGTGAGATATGAAGGAGCTCCAAGATAGAAATTTGTGCAAGAGTTTTTCCTTGCTGCGCTAGGAGGTTGTATTGACCCTTTGGTTGAGGATTTGCGAAAGGTCCTGGAATAGTTATCTTGGTTCTGCAAGTGGTGACAACACAATATTATTTTGGCTTGTTTATAGTGATAGTGGCAATGCGATCATCAAAGGGTCTCACATTAAGGATGATAGTGTTGTAATCATGTTTTATAGCTGCATAATTGGCATTATTGTTGTTGTTCCCTGAATAGGAGGCTTCTCCTTTATCATGATCTTGTAGGGGTGTTTTAAATATGGTGTGATCAACATTCGTCTTGGCTTATGAATTATCAACTAAAATGGTTTGATCTTCAATAAGGTCTTGAATGATATTCTTGAGTGTCCAACATCGAGTTGTTTTGTGTCCTTTCCCACAATGGTATTCATAGTATTCGTCTTTCTTCCACCACTTAGGTTTGATCAGTCAAGGTTCATAGTTTTTGGTGTCTGGTAGTGTGATGACATTTGCTTGCAAAATCTGTTTGAGAATTGATTCGATGGGTTCACCAAAAGGGGTGTATGTTCTCTTGGCGCGAGGAGGACCTCTACGTTGTTGATTGTTTTGGACTACGTTTAACATTTGTTTTTGTCCTTGTGTCTGTGTGTTTGGTGTAGTGGATGCATTTCATGAAGAAGGACCATTAAATTGAATGATTGGACCTTTGGTTATCAGTTTGGCGTCAACAACTCCATCATTTGTGACATTTTTTTTTTGCGACCAGTATTTGCTTTTGTCATTGTTAGGTTTGGGATTTTCTTTGTTGACTTTGACTAACCCTTTTGTAATAAGACCCTTTTCAATAAGGACACCCTTCTCAAGAATCTCCTCAAAATTTGTGCAACATTGGATTTGAATTTGACTCATCAATTCTCTGTTAAGGTTTTCTACAAACATAGTGACAAGTATTTTAGGAATGTGACAAGGGAACTTGCTAACCAAGCCCCACCATCTCTGGTAGAATTAGGTAAGCGATTCCCCATATTCTTGTTTGGTTGTGCTCAATGTTGCAAGGGTGACATCATTTTTAATGTTGAAGGCAAAGTGATTGATGAATTTTTTGGCTAGTTCACCACATGTTTTGATTCCTGGTGGAAGGTGTGCAAACCAATCTAAGGCTACTCCTATAAGGCTTCATGGGAATAGTCTCATGATATAAGTAGGGTCATATGAGATTCCATACATGATGTTTTAAATTATCGAATGTGTTCAATTGGATCCCCTGTCCCCTTATACTTTGGCAAAGGTGGTGTTGTGAAATGCGGGGGAAAGGAAGGCATGTATAGGTTTTGATCAAATGGAAAGGGGCACAGTTCCTCCACATAATAGGTCTTCTTGTTGGTTCCCAATTACATGTTTGTCATACGTTGTTCAAGGGACTGCATATGTTGTATCAAAAGGTTTGCAAGAGATGGTGTTGCATTGCTTTGGTTAGGTGCCATGATGTTGGTGTTAAGGTCATATGTTAGATTTGAATTGGGATTGATACTTTGGGACATAGGACCTTGGTTGCCATATGGATGTGTGTTGCTTGGATTTGGAATGAAGTTGGCGTTTAGGATTATGAAAAAGGTCATGTTGGCATTTGGTATGATGTTTTGAAATTGAGGTGTGGACCCTTGATTCATGTTTTGGTTTTGAAATTTTAGTCCTCGATTTGCAAGTGAGGGTATGAGTCCTTGGTTGATGTTTTGATATGAAGGTGTAGGCCCTTGATTGATGATTTGATATGAAGGAATGTTCCCTTGGTTGATGTTTTGAAATGAAGGGATGGTTCCTTGTGTACCATAGAAAAAAGGATCTTTGACATTTTCATGGTCATTTAGGTCTTTTTCCTATGATGATTGGCTTATTTTGCTTATATTTAGTGTTGCAATGTAACTTAAAAATTCACATTAGGTCTTGAATATTCAAATTATAATGTCTTGTGAAGGTGTTGTAAAGTGTTGTAACACATTTCTACACTTTTCTAGACTCTTCTTATTATAATTCATCTAAATATTCCCTTTTTATCCCTTACCAAGTCCTATTTCAAAGTGTTGTAAAGTCTTGTAACAAGCTTTCACACTTTTCTAGGCTTGTCATCACTAATTACACCTTTCTTATGCTTTATTTGGCCCCTTTATGCACTTATAGGCCTTAATTAAGTGTGTTTTTAAATACAAACCTGACAAACATCATTAAAGACAACTTAATTGTCGACACCCACTCATATGCCTTGAGTGGGACCCATTCGCCATGGGTGGCAAATGAGTCCCTCTTGGCACAAAATTCAAAATAAATTCAAATTTCCTTTGGGTTTTTATTCATTAAGACCTTATGTCGGCCTGTGATGTATTTTTGGGTAATTAGGGCATAAGTGTATAAATAAGTGTTTTTCCATCCATTTTAACCCCCATTCATCCCATTCATTCAAGCATTCATTCATCCATTCAATCATTTCATTCAATCATTTGAGCAACATTACATCATTGAATCAAGCATCTTGGTGCATCCATTGACATATCTTCAGACTTCAACAACAAGGGTTTGGTGAGTAGGACATTTTCATGTTGTTTATTCATCATTCCTTTGTTATTTCATTTCATTTCTTTATCAAGGGTTTGATTACCAAAGTGGGATTTGACCAAGGCAAATCCCTATACTCTAACCCTTAACCATTTCCCCCGTCTTTGCATGTGTGTTTGTAGGTCTTGTAGGAATATTTGTGAAAGAAATAGGTGTTGAAAGGTGGTCAACAGGTCATCAAAGCAATTCAGGTCAATTAAACCCTAATTCAAGCTTGGAGATAACATTCAATCCATTTTTTGCAAATTTGGTTCCATCAACCCAACAAGAAGACAAGTGCAGATCTGGACCCACAGAGTTGACTTCAAAATTTGTAGATTTTTGTGGGAGGATTGATTTTCCATCAGTGACGAATGAGTCCCACTTCCAGGCTGGAAAAGGTGATTTCATCATATTTCAGTTCTCGACACTTAGAAACCAGTTTTAGCAAAGTTTACCAAAAGTAGGATTGACTCGCCATCAGTGGCGAATGAGTCCCACTGGTCATCAACTGTTATTTTTGTAGCATTCCAGAACCTTCCGTCATTAGCATTCCATCTCCAAGTGCACTCTGTTCAGTTTCATTAAGTTCTGATTTCATTTGATCATGTTTCTAGTTCATTTATGCATACAACACTGTGATTTCAAACACTTCATATTTATTAGGTTTTGTATAAATAATCAATCAATTTTATCAATTTTCTGCATCTAGATCATTGCATTTAGGAATATTTCTATTGTACTTGCATTCATTTGAGCGAACCACCTAGATTTTGGGTGTGGGATCTATCTCTTTCCTTTAGGTGAAAAACCCTAATTGAGCAAAAGAGAGTCATAGCATTTCACACCCCATAAAATCTATGGTTCATTTTGGTGAACCTGCATATTGAACATTATCTTTTTGATTTACATCCTAGGACTCATAGCATTAGCTTTTGCATTAGCCTTTGCATTGTTTTGCATCCTAGGATTTACAAACTTGCATTAGTGAATATCTCATATAGATTTCAATTTTGCACTTCAAAACATTACAAAAACTCAAATTTTGCATCTGCATTTTATTTTTGCATCAAAAAAGCATAAAAATCACTTTAAATATTATGAAAAAACACAAAAATATTCATCCCTGGACTCATTCGTCACCATGGGAAAATCAGTCCAGTTGCACTTTCTGCACAACAATTTCTGTTATTTTCATAGTAATTTCTGCATTTCTTTTTTCTGGTATTGCATTCTTGTTTTAGTTTGCAGAATTTCTGTTATTTGCATTTTATTATTCCTAGTTTGTATTGCATTTGCATCCACCCCACCTCTTATGGTATTTGTGTGAGTGTTTGGTGCCTTATTGATAATAATTTAGTGAGAAGAAGTTCCCGACTCATGGCTTCCCACGATAACACACTCGTTGTGGACCTTGGGTTGTCTTGAGCTCCTACTCCTAGTATGGACAATGGTGCATTAGGCATGGATACTACCACTAGTACACCTTTAACTTCACCTACAATTCATGTTGATACACAAACTAATTCCCTTTTGCAAGACAAATTCATTAACATTCATGAGGGTACAACACATTTACAACAATATTTATGTCTTGAAAACATCTCCGCCACTGCCATTCCTTCTATAGAAAACACACATCGCCTACTTGAAAGTGATGAAGGCTTAAATGTTATGAAAAAAATTGCTGAGATATACAACAAACATGATCCTTCCACTTACCAACCATCAAACACTATGGTTAGCCAAGGAGGATCTCACATTCCTCCTCCTTCAACTGTAGCATCCATACCCACCTATACCACTCCTTAAGTTACAACAACCATACAACAGGTTAGTCATGTGACTCCTTTCGCTATTCCAACTAGCATTCCTAGTTCTTTTGTGGCATCAAATGTTCCATCCTCCACCACTTTCACCCCTATTAGTGTCCCCTTCACTTGTCCCAACAATACATACACTCCATCACCATTCTCTCTTCCACCTCATACCACTTACACTAACCCTCTCATTACACAACTCTTTCACACTGTTTCCTTCACACAACAATAAATATCCACCATTAACCAAAATCAAAACACACCACCCACATACTATGTCCATAGTAGCCCATTATCTTTAGAGATCTTAAGAACACCGATGCCACAAGGAATTGAGATGCCTAGGTTTGAGAAGTACAGAGGAAAATGAGACCCTACTAATCATGTCAATGCCTATACAACCTTATGCAGTGATTTTGTCCTTGATGATAAACTGTTAGCTAAATTGTTTCCTAGGACTTTAAAGGATACTACCTTGGAGTGGTTTTCCTCTTTACCCAATCATTCAATTCGATCATTTAATGAACTTGTTGATGCCTTTATAAGTCATTTCCAAGTCCATATGACTCCCAAAAAGACAATGGCTGATTTAACGAGGTGTAAACAAAATGCTGATGAAAAAGTAACTGATTTTATTTCATGTTATCAGTCATTGTATGCTTAAGTAGATGTCAAGGTTCCTGATTCACATCTCCAAAAGATTATCAAAAACTTGCAAACTCACATTCAGGATAAGTTGACCATGATGAAATTTCCTTCTTTCATGCATTTATGCACAACCCTTTGTGACTACCACAACTCGGTTACTAGTCGTGATTCAAATTCCACTTCTAGCCGAGCTAAGAAGTCTGAACAAAACAACCAAAACAATGCCCAAAACTTTAGAAAACAAACAAAGGCTTCTTACAGTTCAATCCCCCTCCTCCACAACCAACTCAACCCGTTCATACTCAAGTAGTAGTTGTTAAAGCAATAGTGCCCTTTGCATATGGGGACCCAAAGAGACAATTTACCCCCTTACCCTATACTCTCAATAACACAATGACTCAATTGCTACAACAACATATGATCACTTTTCCTACAGTCAAACCACATGATCCTACCAAACCTTTAACCACCACCTTTAAACCAAATGCTTATTGTCATTTTTTGTTGGATTTTGTGGTTGTGTTGTTGATATGTGGTTTTCATTGATTTCAACACTATTAGCATTTAGTCATTAGAAGTTGTATATGTCGAGGATATTGAGAAAATTGTAATGAAATATGTTGCAGGTTGTTAGTGGTGAACTGAAGTTCAGTCTATCGGTGAGTTCAGTACGTTGATGATCAGAGGTTGTGGACTAAAGGGTTTGTTGTCGAGTATATATAGTTTATCCACATTGAGTTTTAGAGATCCGCATAAAGATTTGATCGAGTTATGAAGATTTGTATTCTGAGAGTTTTTCTGTTGCTTCAGTCGGTGTTCGTGATTGAAGATGATGCAACTCTAGTAATTTAATTTGTTGTAGATGCTTCTTTGGTGATTCATGATGTTTGTGGATGTTTCTAGATCGTGCTCTATCTATGTTGCATGTCTGCATTGATCGCTGTGCTCGTGATTGGCGATTTTCTCTTGCGTGTTCATGTTTTTCATGTTCATGGCCGATAAGGTGATTGTAGTGTATTGTGGATCTTCGAGGAATAATTCTTGAAGGCGGTTTCTATTCGAGGATGTTATTTTGGGTCTTCACTATGTTTTGGCTAACCTTGGTTGATTCACATTAATAATTGTTATTGATTTGGGCCGACAATTTGTATTCATTTTATTATTTTGTTGAAGCCAACCTGTAACGATTTAATTTCTTGTTGCGGATATATATAAGCGATTGTTTATTCAATTTGAAGGTGTGCTTTGTGTATGTGTGCACGAATAATGTTCTAAATCATTCAAAGGCAGAGCAGAGTGTGAAGAAGAGTGAAGAAGAGTGAAGAAGTGTTCATGTGCTTAACTGAAACTGTGATCAAGCATTAGTAGATGCTATTTTGTCAGTTCAAATCCATGCGGATGTAATTTGAATCTTTCTGTAAGATAGTGTGTCTTCCTTTGGGCAGTAAGCCTTATTGTAATTGAGCAGTGCGCTCTAGGCAGTGTGCCTGAATGCATGTGCATTCCCCATTTTATTATTTATACTTTTAACAAGGTATAATCTTGTGGATTGACCTCCACCGTGGTTTTTCCCCTAATAGGGTTTCCACATAAAAAAATCTTGGTGTCATGTGTGTTTCTGATGTGTTGTTGATTTATGATTTCATTGTTATTGATTGGATTTGAGAATAAGGATTAATAAGTTTAATAAGTTTGAAATTTTGTGACAACTAATTAACCCCCCCTCTTAGTTATCTACCCTTGTGTTGCCAACAATTGGTATCAGAGCAGGTTCCTTGGAAGAAGTTTAATAGCTTGAGGTGATCTGGGATGGCGACATATAAGAAGGATAGTTCGAGATTTGATGGAACAAATTATTCTCTGTGGAAGACTCGAATGGAGTGTCATTTGAGATGCATTGGTGAACCCTTCTAGAACATTACAAGCAATAGGTATGTTATTCCACAAAATGATCTTACTACTACTACTGAGATTAGGGATGCTGAGTACAATATCAGGGCTAAGGAAGCATTGTTGAGTGTTTTGACTGATTCTGAGATGATGAATGTGATGGATCTTAAGACTGCTTATGAGATCTGGAAAAATTTGGAAACTTTGTATGAAGGTGATGCTAATGTGAAGATTGCTAAGTTGCAAAGTCTGAAAGGGAAATATGAAATGTTGACAATGGGTGATGATGAGAATATTACTACTTTCATGCAAAGAGTGAATGAACTTGTGTGTGGTATTAGATGTGTTGGTGGACAGTTGGACAAATCAGAGATTGTTGCTAAAGTGTTTAGATCCTTTCCTGCTGCTTACAAAGTCAAAGCTACAGCTATTGAGGAGCTCCGAATTGTAACAAATGTTACCCAAGATATGTTGATTGGTAAGCTTACTGCTATTGAGTTGAGTGAATTTGGTGATGCCCTTCCTAAGGTAGAATCTGCATTCAAGGCCACTACTTCTGGAAGAGATAAATAGAGATATGATCTGGAAGAAAGTTCTTCTAGAAAGGTATTCAAGTATGACGAAGAAATGAGATAGATTGAAGAAGAAGAAAGAGAACTGGATGAGCTTGAAGCACTTATTGTTAAAAGAGAAGCTAGAGGACAAGGTAAGTATAAAGGAAAGTTTCCTATTAAATGTTTTTCTTGCAATAAGATAGGTCATTTTGCATCAAGGTGTCCGAAAAGAGTTCCTAAGTCCAAACCTAATAGGCCTAGATTTCAAAGAAAATGCTATTATTTTGTTGATGAAGGTGTGATAGATGATGAATCTGATAAAGGGAATGTAAGTGAGGATGAATGGGTATTTATTGCTATCAAGGAAAATAATCCCGTGTCTACTGAATCTGCTAGTTGTACAAATGTGGAGAAATCTCTAGCTGCTCGAGTTGAAGAGAAAGATGAATGGGTGATTGACAGTGGTTGCTCTCATCATATGACATGAGATAAAAGTAAGTTTGTGAGCTTGGAAAAGTATGATGGTGGTGTTGTAAGATTTGGTGATGATAAAGCTGGTGTGATTCGTGGCAGAGGATGCATTTCTCTTGATGGTAAGCATAACATTGATGATGTCCTATATGTGGAAGGTTTGAAGCATATTCTTTTAAGTGTTGGACAGATGGTTGATAAGGGATATAATCTTGAGTTCAAGGATGGAAAATGCAAAATATTGGGAAGTTTCAGAAATGTGATTGCATCAGGTACAAAAACAAAAGGTAATATCTTTCACTTGAGTGCTGTTAGCAAAAGTTGTTGGATTACTCAAGTTGATGAAAGCTAGTTGTGGCATAGGAGAATGTGTCATGTAAACTTTGATAATATTATCAAGATAAGTTCCACTAAAGCTGTGAGAGATCTTCCTAAGTTGATGAAACCTACTAATGCCATATGCAAGGAATGCTAGTTAGGGAAGCAAACTAGAATTTCATTTTCGGAGCAAACAACATTATTCAAATGAATTGTTGGAGCTTGTGCATACTGACTTATGTGGTCCTTCTAGAGTTAGAAGTTTACAAGGTTACATGTATTTCATGTTGCTTATTGATGATTATTCTAGAATGATGTGGGTTACTTTCTTAAGGGAGAAATATGACGCTCTGGAGAGGTTCAAGATATTTAAGGCTATGGTTGAGATAGAGACAGGTCTGAAGATTAAATATCTGAGATCAGATAGGGGTGGTGAATTCACTTTCGGTGAGTTTAATTCTTTTTGTGAAGAAAGTGGAATAAAGAGACAATTATCTGCACAATGGACCCCTCAACAAAATGGAGTTGTGGAAAGGAAGAACAAGACAATTGAAGAAGTTGCTAGAACCATGATGCTGGAAGGAAATGTCCCTCATATCTACTGGAGAGAAGCTGTGACTATTGCTGTTTACACTCTCAGCCGGGTACAAATCAAAGGTGATACTGGTAAGACTCCTTATGAGCTATGGTATGGTCATAAGCCTACTGTTAGATATTTCAAAATATTTGGGTGTAGATGCTTTATCAAAAGGGATGAAGATATAAGAAATTTTGATGCTAGGAGTGATGAAGGGATCTTTCTTGGTTATTCTACTAAAAGTAAGGCCTATCGGTGCTACAATAAGAGATTGAGGAAAATGGTTGAAAGTGCAAATGTCAAGGTTGATGAAGACATAGATAGACCATCAAGAACTTGTGAATATGATTCTGATGATCAGAATGACAGTACAAACAAAGGAAAGCAAGTTCAAACTTCAAATCAAGTTCAAATCATTTTGGTGTATCAAAAAAATAAAAAAGGAGAAACTAGTGAAAGTGCAGAAGAGAGATCACAAGAGCTTGAAGTTCAAGAATGTCCTAAGACTCTGAGGTATGTGAGATTGAATCATTTAGAAGATAAAATCATAGGTGATAAGAACAAAGGTGTCTAGACTAGGAGAAAAATTACAGAAGAATACTGTTTGATTTCAAAGACTGAGCCTAACAGTGTAAATGAAGCATGCAAAGATGAACATTGCGTTGAAGAAATGAAAGAGGAACTACAAAAAATTGAAAAGAATGATACATGGATTCTTGTTCCCAGACCTAAGGACAAAAATGTAATTGGAACTAAATGGGTCTTTAGAAACAAACTGAATGAGCAAGGTGAAGTGGTTAGAAACAAAGTGAGATTGGTGTGTAAATGATACTCTCAAATGGAAGGAATTGACTTTGAAGAAAAATTTTCCCCTGTTACTAGGATTGAAGCTATGAGATTATTTCTTGCTTATGCTGCTTACAAAAACTACAAGGTTTATCAGATGGATGTCAAGTCAACATTTCTAAATGGTGAATTGGAAGAAGAGGTGTACGTTGAGAAACTTTATGGATTTCAATTGACTGATCAGGGAGGCATGGTTTGTCGGTTGAAGAAAGCATTGTATGGATGTAAGCAAGCCCCTAGAGCATGGTATGCCAGATTGGACAAGTACTTGTTGAAGCTTGGATTTAATAAAGGCGTTGCTAATAGTAATCTGTGTTTCAAGATTGATGATGATAAAGATTTGATTGTGGAAGTCTTTGTTGATGATATCATTTTTGGAGGAGATGATAGTTTGTGCATGAAGTTTGTTGATGAGATGCAGAGTGAATTTGAGATGTCAATGATTAGAGAGATGAAATTATTTTTGGGATTGCAAATTACTCAATTAGATAAAGGAATCTTTATATCTTAGTCTAAGTATGTGAAAGAATTGTTGAAGAAGTTTGGTATGGAAGATTCAAAGCCAGTTGGTACACCCATGGTGACCAGATGTAAGTTGTCAACAAATGATGATTCTCCGAAGGAAAATCAGACTAGATACAAATCAATGATTGGTGGATTTCTTTATTTGACTCAAACTAGACCTAATATAATGAATGTTGTATGTATTGTTGCAAGATTTCAAGATGATCCTAAGGAATCTCATATGATTGCTGTGAAGAGGATTTTCAGATACTTGAAGGGAACAGTTGATTTTGGCTTGTGGTATCCTAAAGATGATGATCTTACTTTGAGTGCCTTTATTGATGTTGATTGGGTAGGAGATGTGAATGACAAAAAAAGTACTAGTGGTGGTGCATTTTTCTTGGGAAAGAAGTTGATTTCATGGTTAAGTAATGATCTGATTAGGATCTAGACTAATTGCATTTGAATGTAGGAGGTTATGGGATCGAATCTCATCCCCAAAATTTTGGTGGAAGTTGAAACAAACCTGCTGCTAAGCAAAGGTGCCACGTGTCAGTTAATGGTTGGCCCAGTTTGCCACGTGTCAACAACCAATGGTGCCATGTGTTGACATCTAAGTAGTCTTCTATGCCACGTGTCGTACTATCATTCGCCAGTCAAAGATTTTGAAGGTGACATGGATGCCGACTGGGATGTTGACGTGGATGATGACGTGTTAGCTGACTGGACTGTTGACTGTACCATGATGATGTCAGCAAAATCAACCCAACTTGACTACTCATATCTCGTGCAAACTGACTCCGTTTTCCATGAAACGAACGTCGTCGGAAAGCTTGTGACGAGATCTTCACATTAACACTGATTTGGACCAATTTTGATGATGTCAATTTTTGGCCTTTTTCCTTTGACCTAGGTCCAAGGTTGACCAAGGTTTGACTGGCCATAACTTGATCAAACGGAGCCCTTTTTTCTCCGTTCAAGTTGCGCTGGAATCAAAATGTCAATCTCTTTCTAATGGTGCTGAAATCTAGAGTATTGGAGACATTTCAGTGAAAATATCCCCCGGATCAAGTAAAAAGCAGAATGCCATTTCTTTATCTACTGCAGAGGCAGAATAGATTGATGCTGCTAACAATTGTACTCAAGTATTGTGGATGAAGCAGATGTTGAAAGATATTAGAGTTGTGTATGATGAGCCCATTGCTATATTCTGTGATAATTCAATTGCAATTAACATTTCTAAGAATCCGGTGCTGCATTCAAAGACCAAGCATATATCTATTAAGTTTCACTTTTTGAGAGAGAAGGTAAGTGAAAAGGAAGTTAGATTGGAGTATGTGCCTACTAAGGAGTAGATTGCAGACATCTTTACCAAGCCATTTCTTAAGGATAATTTTGAGTATCTTAGAGGGAAGTTAGGGGTGATTACCCCTCCTAATTAGAACTAAGATGCATTGCTTTGCATCAGTCTGTGCTTTTCATAGTCATATCTTGATCCAGATTGATGTTGTGGTGGCTACTACTTAGGGGGAGTAGTCAGATGTTTAGATATGTAGTTCAGAGCTTGTATAGAAGAGATCTTTATCATTGATGTCAAAGGGGGAGAAGCGTAATGTGAAAAAAATTCTGGGGGAGAAGAACCTTGTAGGAAGAAGAGTCATGTAAAAGAGTTGAAGAGAAGAATAAAAACCTAAGTGGGAGTAAGTGCTAAGAGATGCGTTGATGATGTTTTTCACATCATGTGTTGCCATCAATTCCAAAGGGGGAGATTGTTGGATGTTGTGGTTGTGTTGCTGATATGTGGTTGTCATTGATGTCAACACTATTAGCATTAAGTCATTAGAAGTTGTATATGTCGAGGATATTGAGAAAATTGTAAGGAAATGAGTTGCAGGTTGTCAGTGGTGAAGTGAAGTTCAGTCTGTCAGTGAGTTCAATACATTGATGATCAGAGGTTGTGGACTAAAGGGTTTGTTGTTGAGTATATCTAGTTTATCTACGTTGAGTTTCAGAGATCCGCATGAAGATTTTTATTCTGACAGTTTTTCTGTTACTTCAGTTGGTGTTCCTGATTGAAGATGATGAGACTCTAGTAAGTTCAGTTGTTGCAAATGCTTCTCTAGTGATTCATGATGTTTATGGATGTTTCTAGATCATGCTCTATCTGTGTTGCACGTTCACGTTGATCGTTGTGCTCGTGATTAACAATTTTCTCTTGTGTGTTCATGTTTTTCATGTTCATGGCCGACAAGGTGATTGTAGCATATTGTGGATCTTCGAGGAATAATTTTTGAAGGTGGTTCGTGTTTGAGGATGTTATTTTGGGTCTTCACTATGTTGTGGCCGACCTTGGTTGATTCACATTAATAATTGTTATTGATTTGGGCCGACAATTTGTATTCATTTTATTATTTTGTTGAAGCCGACATGTAACGATTTAATTTCTTGTTGTGGATATATATAAGTGATTGTTTATTCGATTTGAAGGTGTGCTTTGTGTATGTGTGCATGAATAATATTCTAAATCATTTGAAGACATAGCAGAGTGTGAAGAAGAGTGAAGAAGAGTGAAGAAGTGTTCATGTGCTTAACCAAAACTATGATCAAGCATTAACAAATGCTATTTTGTTAGTACAAATCCCTGTGAATGTAATCCAAATATTTCTGTAAGATAGTATGTCTTCCTTTGGGCAATAGGCCTTGTTGTAATTGAGCAGTGAGCTCTAGGCAGTGTGCTTGAATGCATGTGCATTCCCCATTTTATTCTTTATACTTTTAATAGGGTATAATTTTGTGGACTGACCTCCATCATGGTTTTTCCCCTAACAGGGTTTCCACGTAAAAAAATCTTGGTGTCATGTGTGTTTCTGATGTGTTGTTGATTTATGATTTCATTGTTATTGATCAGATATGAGAATAAGGATTAATAAGTTTAATAAGTTTGAAATTTTGTGACAACTGATTCACCCCCCTATTAGTTGTTTTCCCTTGTGTTTCCAACAATTTTCATCACCAAAATGAACATGACACAAAACAATGCAAGCGTATCAAACACATAGTGCAAGACCTCATTGATTCTGGCCATCTATCCATTTCAAATATTAATGTTACAGGCAATACGTCAGTTACCACCCCAATCAAAACTTACAAATTTTTACCAACCCCATGCCTAAACACAATATTTCATTTGTCAAAGCTAGTGAACCCTCAAACACTGATGTGATGAATGTTGATACAAATATTGAACAACATGATCTTACTCCAAATGTTACCCATGTTAATCCTATGGATGAACTCATGGGTACAATAGATGTTATCCCTCTTAAGGGCCCAACTAACAAATCTCTTGATATTATTTTTTCTTCTCACGATATACTTAAAAAACTTCTCGACGGTCCTCTTTACATAGCTAGCCGCATCTATGATAAGCCCACCAATGGGATATTAATAGATCCTTCATGTGGTGAGAACATGATCATAGAAGAATTTTTAGTATTACATGATCTTTATCAAGATGATTATGACAAACCAATAGCATGGATTAAAACACATACTGGTTTTGCGTGCCCTACAATCGGATCGATCATACTCCCATTAGAGATAGGACCTAAAATATTGGATGTAACATTCTCTATTATCCCACAGTCAGAGCTGTTACGCCTACGACTAGGTCATCCTTGGCTTCGCTCGATGAAATCTGTCCCTTCAATTGTTCACAAATGTTTGAAGTTTTCGCTTGACAATGAGATATTTACTATACGCCATAGTGGCTTTAATCCATTGTCTTCTAAGGGTAATTTTTCCTTAGAAGCCTTTTGGCCTGAACCTATGGAACCTATCACCCCTCGCAAAGACTTCTTTTTCCTTTCCTACCAAAAGTTCAAAGGCAAACAAATAGCTGAATTGTCTCTTCCCCACATGTCCCCGTCCACTTCCGCTACTCCTATCCTAGATGAGACAATGCTTCAACCTGAATTTGAACCTGAACAAATAATGCAACCCCACGAACAACCAACAATAAACACTTCATCTTCATCGTCTAAACGCCCAAGAGATAATGAAACCAATCCCATCATGCCTCTTCACATTAAACAAGTTTATACAACCAAAGAGAAAGTGATTGACCCATCTCCTTCAGTTCCTTCCATTCCTCCTCCTCGGGAAGAAAAGGAGCCTATGGTGCACCAACCCACTCTTACACCTAGAGAACTTCAAAATTGAATCAAACGAAACCGTGGTGCTCAAGGGCGTAGGCGTCATCATCGTCTCCTTGCTCATCAGTTACAAATAGAAGAAAACAAAGAAAATAAACCTCCACCTTTGACAGATGTAATCCTTGATCACCCTCCTCCTCTTGACTCGCCACAAGATAGTACATTACAACCATCACAAGAAAACAATCCAATACAACAACCACAACTCCTGATACATCCTTCATTGGAGATTACCATCCTTCCTCCCGTTGTGATTAATCTTGATGATAATGATGATGAGATGATCTCTAAAATAGATGAAGAGGTGCATAATGATCTAAATTCTTTATTTTCCTCTTCCATGAGCTTACATGATAAATCTCCTACACCAAGTGAGGAACCTGGTACTTCCCCTAGTTCAACACTTGCAATTCTCCCTTTGGATAGTCAACCGCCCTCACAATACACTGAACATGATTGGGAGGCAGATGACTTGTTAGATAACTAGCCTTTTTACATTTTTCTTTTTCTTTTTTTCTTTTCTTTGATTGTATGTGCATATTGTGTTCCCTCGTAATGTGCGTTTGATGTTCTCCCTCTCTTTGTGCACTTCCTCTATTTGTACTTCCATTCTTCTATATGTCATACTTTTTCTTTTCTTTTTCTCTTTTGTTTTGTGTTTTCCTTTTGGGGATGACGCAAAGCGTTGAGATGCCCTCTATCTCTTCCATGTTGTCCCAAACAATCCCTTTTCCTTTTCAATTTGTCTTTTTCTTGTGTTTCCCTTTTGGGGATGACACAAGGCATTGAGACCGAAATGTCTTCTTCATGTTGACCCAAAATATTTTCTTTTTCTTTTTCCTTTTTATTTTATTTTCGTTTGTGTTTTCCTTTTGGGGACGATGTAAAGCATTGAGACCAGAATGTCTCTTCCATGTTGACCTAAAATGGATCTTATTTTTCTTTTGTTTTCGCTCTCTTTGTGTCATTCTCCTAGTTTTATGTATTCGAGGAATGATGACACTTCCGAGCTCTTTAATAAAAACATTGCAGAAAGAAACATACTGACCCCAAATCCATAGATCCCTTATGTGTTTGGTGTGTTCCTTTCTAGGGGAAACCCCTCTTTCTTTTGTTCCTTTTTCATTTGCATGATACAACCTTACTCGAAAACATATGACTTGGCATAGGGGCTTTCCAAGTTGGCTCTCATGTCTTGTTTACTTTTTGCATTGTTCATTTGCTACTTTAAAGTAATTTCTCATAGAACGGTGTGTAGCAATTCCTTTAAAGTGGGGGAATACATTGGAATAATTCATTTGCATTTTTCTTTTTTCTTGGTTCTTAGTGCAACCTTATCACTTCATACGATGCGTTTGTCACTTTGTGGACGACATTGGGTGTGATGTCCTTCATAAGTGTGATCTATCTTAGCATATTACATTCCTCTTGGTGGCCTGATGCAACACACTGCATCCCCTAAGTTGTGAATATTCTATTCTTTGATTGGTCCTCTCTTGGAGACATTAGACACAATGTTCCCTAAGTTATAGACCTCGCATGAACTTAACAAGACTCATTTGAACATTTCTTTTACATTTTACATTTTTACATTCATATTGCCACCTTACATAACGTAGCTTGCATGTCCATGGTGCCATCCTGCTTGTTCATGAGTTCTAAGCATATGAAGCTTTGGTTGTCTCATGAAGCATGAAATGAAATTTTCCTTTGTGGTGCTTTATTAAAGTTATTAGGAGGTATAACTTTAATATGGTTGAGTGGGAAGCCCATTCTGAGGCATGACTTTCCCCATAGCCACCTATGTGTTTGTGAGTGCATACCAACCGAGCATATGTTTCTCACATTTTGGGCCTTCTCACCCGGCAGACAACCATGAGTTCCGTTGCCCTAGAGTGAGTATGCATTTTCCTTTTTTGGACAAACAACCTAGATCTGATCCACAACTAGCTGGACAAACAATCGAAGCTTGATCCAACCTTTTCCTTTTTTTCTTCCTTTTCTTTTTCTCTCTCATGTGTGTTCCTTTGTTCTTATGTTTAGTTTGCCATGGGATCTCCATCTTGGGGGATTGATCATCCCTCTTGATCGTTGTTATCTCATCTTGCTAGCATAAGTGCATTTGGAACCCTCTCGATGTGCATGGCTACTTTAGTGTGAGTTTGAAGCAAGTTCATCCTCTCACTAAAGTGGGGGCTAAATGTAACATAGAAAAATGAATCTTTGACATTTTCATGGTCATTTAGGTCTTTTTCTTATGATTCCTGGCTTATTTTGCTTAGATTTAATGTTGCAATGTAACTTAAACATTCACATTAGGTCTTGAATATTCAAATTATGATGTCTTGTGAAGGTGTTGTGAAGTGTTGTAACACATTTCTACGCTTTTCTAGACTTCTTCTTATAATTCATCTAAATATTCCCTTTTTATCCCTTACCAAGTCCTATGTCAAAGTGTTGTAAAGTCTTGTAACAAGCTTTCACACTTTTCTAGGCTTGTCATCACTAATTACACCTTTTTATGCTTTATTTGGCCCCTTTATGCACTTATAGGCCTTAATTAAGTGTGTTTTTTAATACAAACCCGACAAACATCATTAAAGACAACTTAATTGTTGACACCCACTCATATGCCTTGAGTGGGACCCATTCACCATGGGTGGCGAATGGGTCTCTCTTGGCACAAAATTCAAAATAAATTCAAATTTCCTTCAGGTTTTTATTCATTAAGACCTTAAGTCGGCCTATGATGTATTTTTGGGTAATTAGGGCACACATGTGTATAAATAAGTGTTTTTCCATCCATTTTAACCCCCATTCATCCCATTCATTCAAGCATTCATTCATCCATTCAATCATCTCATTCAATCATTTGAGCAACATTGCATCATTGAATCAAGCATCTTGGAGCAAACATTGGCATATCTTCAGACTTCAACAATAAGGGTTTGGTGAGTTTAGGACATTTGTATGTTGTTTATTCATCATTCCTTTGTTATTTCATTTTATTTCTTTATCAAGGGTTTGATTACCAAAGTAGGATTTGACCAAGGAAAATCCCTATACTCTAACCCTTAACCATTTTCCCCCTCTTTGCATGTGTGTTTGTAGGTCTTGTAGGCAAATTTGTCAAAGAAATAGGTGTTGAAAGGTGGTCAACAAGTCATCAAAGAAATTCAATTCAACTAAATCCTAATTCAAGCTTGGAGACAACATTCAACCCATTTTTTGCAGATTTGGTTCCATTAACCCAACAAGAAGACAAGTGCAGATCTGGACCCACAGAGTTGACTTCAGAATTTGCAATTTTTTTGGGAGGATTGATTCACCATCAGTGGTGAATGAGTCCCATTGCCAAACTGGAAAAGGTGATTTCATCAGATTTCAGTTCTCGACACTTAGAAACAAGTTTCAACAAAGTTTACCATAAGTAGGACTGATTCGCCATCAATGGCGAATGAGTCACATTGGTCATCAACAGTGATTTTGGTAGCATTCCAAAACCTTCCGACATCAACATTCCATCTCCAGGTGCACTCTGTTCAATTTCATTAAGTTCTAATTTCATTTGTGCATGTTTCTAGTTCATTTATGCATACAACACTGTGATTTGAAACACTGCATATTTCTTAGGTTTTGCATAAATAATGAATCAATTTTATCAGTTTGCTGCATCTAGATCATTTCATTTAGGCATGTTTCCATTGTACTTGCATTAGTTTGAGCGAAACAACTAGATTTTGGGTGTGGGATCTATCTCTTTCCTTTAGGTGAAAAACCCTAATTGAGCAAAAGAGAGTCATAGCATTTCACACCCCATAAAATCTATGGATCACCTTGATTGAAATTTTGAAGTGAAGGTGTAGGTCCTTGGTTGATATTTTGACATGTAGGTGTAGGTCCTTGAGTAAAGTTTTGGAATGAGGGAAGGGACCCTTGATTGGCATTAGAAGGTGTAGTTCCCTGGTTGGTATTTTGAAATGAAGTAAAGGTTCCTTGGGCAGGATTTTGGAATGATGGAAGATCCCCTTGATTAGTGTTTTGGAGTGATGGGATTGATCCTTAATTTGCATTTTGATTTGGGGTTCTTCATGAGACAATGTGAACCCTTATAGATTTATTTGGTGGGTTTTGACTTGATGAAGGAGCACTTTGAAACTGGAATGAGGAACCTTGATTTGTGTTGTGACGTGTACTTTTAGGACCTTGGTTTGCATTTTGGGTCAAAGGGGTAGTACCTTGTGATGTGGCACCTTGATTGGTATTTTGTGGTTTGGACTTAGGACCTTTGTTTGTATTTTGGATCAAATGTGTGTGACCTTGTGATATGAAACCTTGACTAGTATGTTGGAAAAGAGGGTTTGTGAATGTCTTTCCCATGGTATTTGTGAAACTTTGTCCTTGTGTATTGATATTGGCTTCCTTGTTTCCAAATGTTGAGATGCTTGGGATGTGTGTAGTAGTGGTAGTCATGTGTGTAGTTGTTCCAAGAGGTATGTTTGAAATTTATTGTGATGAGGGCATGCCAAATGCAAATGGATTTTTGATTTCTTTCTCCACAATGGTTGATACGTCAAAACCTTGAGGTAATTTGGCCCCCTTTTTAGCGAGTGCATAAAAGTATCTGTTATGGTCTTCACTAACAATTTGATCAATCATGCTCAAAATTTGTGGGTCACTATAAGCTTCTTCAATCTCTTCTTGGGTCAATTGTCTGTTGGACTCTTCTTGGCTCATGTTTTCCCATGATTGGTCTCTTGGTGGTGTTTCTGTTGGAGGTGTAGAATGATTTGAATCTGTTCCAAGGGTGGTGTCATGAAAAGGGTTGCTTGAAAACTCCATGTTTTTTCTTTTGATTTGGGACCTTGTTTCAACCATATGAGACTTTTGCAAGTTGGGGGATAATGCAAGAAGCTATGCTATTTTTTTATTTTTATTTTTAGATTTTAGGATATGAAAATGCAAGGATGATAATATCCAAAGAATGGGGGATAATGAACGCTAAAGGATACTAAAGATTGATTGATGTTCAAGGTGAATGATAAGGTGACTAGATGGTGCTAATTTGAAGATCAAGGTGATAATGCAATTAAGCTATGTTTTTGTCTTTTTTGGAGTGTAAGGATGCAAAGATAATGAAACTAATGAATGCAAAAGGATTAAGACTAAGGTAAAGTGGGCTATTTTTTTATATTTTTGGAATAAGGGTGCAAAGTTCAAACTAAGCAATATGAGTCTAAATGAGAGCAAGGCAATGTAAAGGAATTCTAAAATTTTGAACAAAGGGTTGCAATCAAGCTAAGGTGAACCCAAGGCAAAAAATTCCAAATGTCATTGAACATAAGAGGACGACTTTGACAAAGTAGAGCCAAGACTAGGACACAAGACTATGACTCAAACTTGATAAGATGAAAATGACAAGGACTATGGTCAATGACAAATAGAATATGTAATCCAAAATTTCCAAGAGCTCAAAGGTCTCCCTATGTTCAAAATATAAAGGTCAAGATGCAATCCTAAGGGTCTAAGTCTAATTTGTCTAATGCAAAGGTTTGAGGAATACAACCTATAATGCTAAAATGAGCCGGTAAAAAATTTAAGTCTCTGGTTTATCAGACAGAGGTCACTGTGGATTTATTTTGATTAGATTTTGTAAATAGATTTTGGGAAATTTTGTTTAACAAAAAATTGCAGTTTAGTTTTTAGCAGATACGTTGCACAGTTGCAGTTCAGGTTATCAGATGTGGTTCTTCTTTTGGAAAATGCATTTCAGAAAGTTAGTTGCGGTTTTCTAGCTTATAATTACGGCTCACAGTAACAGTTGCAGGTCTGTGTCTGACAGTTGCAGTTCTAGAATGTTGTTTTTGATAATTTTGATATTTTGCAATGGTTTTGATCCAAGTTTTTGATTGTTTCTAATGAAATATGACTGGAAAACATAGAAAACAATATCAAGCACTTTGTTTTGGTTTGATTTGATGTGAAAATGTTTGATTTTTAAGAAGACAAGCACAATCCTAAGGTTGGCAAGGACAATATTCACTGAGTTCCCACTTGGATTTATCCAGCCGTGCTTATTTAGAGTGGATAGCCTAGGAACTTGGTAGCATTGTCTCCCCTCCACAACACTCACTTCTACGGGCATACCAAGTTCCAAATTCTCGGGCAGTCACTTCCCAGAATTTGCTATCTCTACAAAGAACCACGAGTATGTTGGACCATTTTAGAGGTCCGATCTCCTACACCACCAAACAAAAGGATTTTGGTTGCTACAAACAAGAGGTTTCTAGTAAGGGCATTCGGTTCAGGGGGTACTATGATAAACTCCCTCAAGAGGCCTCCCAACCCTTAGAACAAGGGATTTTGACATCATAAAGATACTAGGGGAGGGATATCATGTACCACTTCTTGTTGATTGCAAAATTTACTTGCAATCACAAATTTATATAGTTGTTCAGAAGGACTTGGCTTTGGCCCGTTACCGCTTGGGTCGTTCCCTTGGGGTGAGTACTTTTTCCCACCAAGGCAAGCCCTTTAATGGGTAAACACAAAAATAGATGGATTTGGATTTCTGATCACTGAGTTTGCACAATGTGAGAGCATAATACCTACCATCCTTCAAACACTAAGACATGTGGTTCATTACCCTCTAATAAATCTACGTGAAGGAAAATGGATGTTCTTTTTAAAGCACCAAATGAAGTGCTATCTAATCTAAAGCAAAGAAGATTGTGGTTTCAAAATGAGATCTTGGAAATTTGAACCTACAAAACACGTATTAGTAGTTTTACAAGAGTTATCTTGGACCAATGAAAAAACTGCAAAACCCTGTTAGCACAAAAGATTAAGAGCTAGACTAAAAATCCAGAAGCTGACAACTAAACTAGACTAGAAAATAAAGAAATAAAACTAAACTAAAGATCTTAAAGGAAACTAAATTAAGAGCTCAATTCTTTTTGTTACTTCAAAAGAAGCAATTTTGGGAGCTCCACTTCAAAGCCACATGCTGCAAACAAAAAATTACTAACCAAGAAACTCTAATCTACTGTCACAAGCCAAAAGAAAAATGAAAAAGATGCTAAAACTGAAACCTTTTACCAAGAAAACAAATGCATTGTTCCCTTTAGCAGTTGCGTCGTTGCATTGTGTCACACGAAATCAATTGCATCATGTTTTTGAATTCAAATTTCCCACTCATGGGTGCCTCTTGCAGATGCATCACTTCTCATCAAATGCGTCACTTCCTGACAAGTGTGTTGCTGCTCCTATTAGTTGCGTCATTCTGTACCTAAAATCTACAAAAAAAGAAAGTGAAAAATTATACAAAAAATTTGCAAAACCAGTGTTTGTGTCGGGTTCACCAATGTAAGATGGGGTTAGAGAATTCCTAGCCTAGATAAGTGATAGCCAACACTTCTAAGCTATTATAACCACATCAACAAGAGAAAACAAATAATGTAGATAAATCAAGAATGCAAAACATAAAATAAAGCACTCCCCATCATGGTTGATTACTTCGCTTGCTCTCCTATTTCTCTTTATGCAACTTTTCCCTCATATTTGTTGTAATATTTGTGCAAAACTTGCAAATGGTAAGTAGAAAGTTGGAGACAAAATGGTTGTTAAGTTGAAAATGGGAGAGGAAGGTTGCTTTTATAGACAACCATTTGAATGAACAGTCCAGATCGATCTTCTAGAAAGATTCCAAGATCGACGGATGAGGATGCATGAGAGGGAGGTTATGAAATGGATGGTTGAGATCAAGCCTTCAAAAAGATGCCAAGATCAATGGTCCAGAATTGATGCACCAAGAATATGCCATTCCTGGAAGGATTATGACAGGTATGACATTGACGACCATGACGCTTGATGGCTATGACAACAATGAAGGCTATGATAGGGCATCTTTGACCAGAAGAGGTGCATAAATGATTTATTTTAAATTATTTATTCGAAAAAGGGAAAATGGAGGAAATGGACAAGTGGAAAATAAATAATTCATTTGAATTATTTATTTGGAGAAAATGAAATTTAAGGAGCATTTAATTAAACCAAATTGTGAAATCAATTTAATTAAATTGGGAGGGGTGGAAATTAGATACTAAATAATTAATTTGAATTAATTATTTAATGGGTAGAATAATGATGCATAATTAAACAATTTTGACAATTATTTAATTATAGAAGAATGAGAAGGTCAATTGCATAGGAAAATATTAATAATTATTATTTGACTATAGGTAAAGGATAAAAGATAAATAATTAAATAAATAATGATTTATTTATTATTGAAGGGGGTGTTAGTGACACAATTAATTCATTTTATTTGATCTGGATATAATAGAGATTAGAAAGTGAATTAATTAAATAATTAAAAATTATTTAATTAATAGAGGAATATGATCAAGCATAATTAAATAATTAAAATTGTTTAGTTATTAGAGGATGACGACTGAGGAAAAATGTTGCTTGTAGACTTAGGACATTTTTCAGTGTCTAAAGGTTGTGATGGAAATATATGGAGTTTCAATATTTGGAGTTAGCTATGGAGGGGAAATGGAGGAATAAATATGGAATGAAAGAGGGGATGTAAAATATAAAGGATCAATGGCTTCATTACTCAAGAGGAATTCACAAACTTTAGGTCTTTAATCTTCATGTTGCTACCCTATTTCTCTCATGGAGATCCTTCAATTCAATTGTGTGTTGGATAAAAGGTGGTACTAAGCTATATAATTTTTGTATAATGAGTGATTGGAGGGGGAAATGAGCTTATAAATAAACATATATTAACATTCTGAGCAAATGACCATTTTAAATGCAACAAGATTTAAGGCACAAATGCGCAAGAAAATTTATTGCATTTCAAACTTGAATACCTGCATTGGGGGTTGTAGGTGTACTGACACCTACTTTAGGGTATAAGAGTAATTGATATTGTGTAATCTAAAGTTATCAAGGTGTCTAATAATTATTTTCTAAGGTTGGGGGTGCTTGTAATATCCTTTTTTATCATGCGAGTGGCTAGAATCAGGTGGAAATGAACCTAAAATAGACTATGGTATGGACACCAAATTGAGTGTAGAAATGTAAGGTGGATATTCAAAAGTAATGAATTTATAACCTTACATTTAGTGGGATGATGACACTAAGTGAAAATATAGTCGAAAGTAAAGTACAATCATCAAATCAAAGTAAAACTATACAACATCTTATTTTTTATGAAGGTATGCAACACAATATCAATATTTAGCTCTTTGTTTGTTTCCATGCACAAGTAACTATCTTGGAATGTGTTGTGCAATAATAAAATATAGTTACTATATGAAAAAATTATAAATACCATCAATGTGATCAATAACACAAATGAGATACTAAACATAAGAAAAATACTAAATATATAATAATATAATAAACATGAATAATGTATTAGATGGAAACAAAAGACTAAACACACACAACTTTTAATAATTTATATGACTGATGTGACAACACTAGAGAAGGGGAAGATACAAAGTCACATAATTAGAGATGGTTGTGAATGAACCACATAGGAGAATAGTACCTTACCCAGGGTTTGGTTATGTGTTGGTCATTGAGATATGGTAGAGACATAGATTAGTTTAAGATTAGATATTTTTTTGCCACTAAATGATAGGGCTAGGCTATCCCAAAATAAAATAAAATGATCAATGATGATGGTTATGTGGTTAACACCAAAACTAGATAAAAATGCTACGTTAAACATAAATTGGTAAAGGATGATGATTATATGGTTATCACTTGACTATATGTATACTACCACAATTAATAATAAGATTAGACAAGGTGAAATGATAATAATTTGATGAAATGGTATATAATGTGTATAGAACATTCCCTCCCTTAGACATTTTGGCAAAGCAAGATATCCAATCAATTTAATGTAAGTGGTAAGGGAGAAATGAAAATACCAAGATATACATGAGAGTAGGATAATAGAGGAAAAAGGGGAACTTATAGGTGATGTCCCTATTGACAAGGAAATATTCTTCCAAGCTAGGGTGAGTAGGTGATGTTTATAACAAGTGTTGAGAATCATATGGGAATGATATAATGATAAGAATATGAAAAGATCAAATGATTGAAGGAAAAGAGGAGCATATAATTGAATGTTGACCCCAAATTCTAAGGACCAAGGTGATAGTCCCTAACGAAATTGCAAACATAATAGATTAAGAGAAATGAAAGATGGAATGAACAATGAAGAGATAAATTCATGTAAATATCTAGGGGTGATTATAAATATAAATATATAGTTAAAAAAGGGATGAAAGAGAAAATTCCCTTTGCTAGTAGAAGAGGACAATGCCCTAAAGGAAAGGGTGACAAGAGAGTACTTGAGCTAATAATAAGAGATCAACATAAGTAAAGTATGGTATGGTAGGCTTTGTATGATCATAGGAAAGATGAAGTAATCAAGGTATTCCTCTCACAACCTAAGTAAACATAAATGCCTATATCTTGCATGAAATCTATGTGTTATTATTGCAAGGTTGAAAATGTTAAGGGTTGCTATTTCTATATGGGTTCTTAAGTCGAGTGACTTGTATGTATTTTGGCATGTGAATGTGAGCTATCATCCAAAGGGTTGCATGGAGTTAATGTTTAAAATTAAAAAAAAGTATTAGGTTTTGTATTTTTATTAAGAGCTACGCAGTTGCAAATCTTTGTGTAAATTATTTTTCATAAGATATGTGTTGGAGTGTGGTTTAACATTTTAAACCAATACTTTGAATAATTGGAATTTGATAGGTTACTCATGGTTCAAAGTACTTGTTATTATGCTAAGTTTGTTGACTGATGTGCATGGAAAGGTCCCTAGAACCATATGTCTGTATTTGGGCTATTTCCTAGGGAATTAATGTTATCAATTTCTACATCCATATTGATTTAGCCTATGGTTGTTGTCAACTAAAATAAGTTCTTTTTGTGGCAATCTCAGAATTCACTTCCTAGGTTATTTTGTGAAATGTATTGTGTATAAATTGTGTTGATTATTATTAAATTTGAAGAAGGTTTAATGCCAAAAGAGGCATTTAAGGGGTGTAATCATGTGGCATGGGGATCCTTTGTCTAGCATTAATGGTTAAATCTAGAAGGTGAATTTCATCACCTTGAATAAATCTTTAAGTTTTTTCATTGAGGTTATATTAATTTGTTAGTTTGTAATTCCAATAGTTTATTTGGGTACCACCTTGTGTTTGAGACTTGGGGATTGGATGGATTAGTCATATTAGTTTGTAGATGGGGTCGTATGATGAATAATATTTCTTCCAAGATTTTCATTACAAAAGATTATACTCTAGTTTTTGTTGGTTATTGTTTGATTTGAAACGAAACTTTTTCTCTTTTGTAAAAATCATATTGTATCATGAAGCTTATATGTTCTATGAACTTTATAGTTGAAAAATAAGTTAGATGCATATAATATTGTCTTTGTACATTCAAGAGAAATGTGTATATTAAAGTAGGGATTGTAATATTGTTCCAAAGTTTTGTGTATTTATAGAGAATTTGCAAATAAGTTATTCTTGTTTAAATAATAATACATTAAATCATACTTATAAGATGGATGCAGGAAGTTAAGTATGATAATCTCTTAAAGATGGAAAAAAGTTAAATTTTTAACACCATGCAAAGGCTTAAAGGTTTCTTGAACTATTATTATGTTGAATATATTGTTATATATGATGATATTATAAAATTAAGTTTTCTTTACAATTTATAAATATGCTCTATCAATTGATTTGACCACTATTAGGAATATGTGTTGTACACCTTGCATAACATGGATTATTTTAATTATGTAAAATAAATATTTGTTTGTAGTGCATCTAGGTGATGTGTTAACCACATTAAATGTTTATTTGGGTCCACTTGTAAAGTTTTATGAACTGCAATATTGGGTTAATTGTTTTATGTGTGGGAGACCTAGAATAATTAATTATTATTTGAGAAAAATATGAATAATATGAAAACTTAGTATGAAATAGTAAATGTGAGGTTTGATGGTTTTGTGTACTCATGGTTTTAGTTTTATCAAGTACCACTTGGTTGTATTTGTGGGAGATTGAATCTATAAAAACAAGCACATGTTTAGTGGTTAAGGTTGGCTAGGTGAGTAAGTTGTCATTACATTGAGTTTATATTGTGAATGCATATGTGAAGAATGACATGAGATGTGTGGTTACATGCTTGGACACATGAAAAGTGCATTGGAGGAGCTTGATATTTCAAAAGTATTCATGGAAATTCTATAAGTGCATTGTAATGTTTTATTGTTGAATAATACATAGAGTGTAGATGCTTTTGGAGGCTAGGTTTTCCTAGGGTATATCTCATGTTATCTTATGGCTTGTCTCTTTGATCTTTGCATATAGTTATTTAGTAATATTTCATGCATGCTTTTCTCTCATTGGGTTATGAAATGAATTAAAAATTTTGGGTATTATGAATTGATTTCCTAACAACCACTAGTGCTTTAAGGCAATATGTTATTGCAATCTAATTTATGTATTGTAGTCACTTATTATCCTCTATTTGATTATGCAAAAGGTTAAGAATTGTTGTATGGATAAATGATTTTAATGTAAACCTATAATAACTTACATCTTGACGAATTCCTTATAATCTACAAATTAATTGTACTTCGCTTTGGTTTAGATATGTGCATATGGAGTTAATCTTTAATATCATGTGCAATTGGCCTAGATCTAGATAAATGAACTAGCAAGAATTTTTTGATTGTTGTAGATACACCTCACCACATCATGCTTGTGTATAAAGTGGGGTGGTGTCTATAAACATTGTTTGATAACTCGCTAAGCAAAGATCGATTCTCCTTTCATCAAGCCCCTAGGTGGACTAATTTAACATCAATGAACCAAATCATAGATAGTAAGAAAGTATGTCATATGCTTGGGATAATGATGCAATTATGATGGTCTATGGTATTATTATAATACTCTCATTTAAATGCCCCCATATTAATTCTAGATGATCTAAATGAATAAGAGTGTTCTTAAATACATCACTCAACTAAGTAATTTGAAATAATTTGTATTCTAGTAGACTTATAACAACTAATAAGAAAGACAAACACGTTCTCAAATTAAAAAGATTTAAATTTGTAAGTTTAAGATTTCAATTTGCAAGAGTAAAAAATGATCAAGTACAATTCAATACTTCGTATTTAAATCAAGATAACGACTGTAATAAATTTGAAGTCAAGATCTAAATCCTCAAAATCAATATTGATAGAAACATAATAAAATAAAATTATTGACTAACTTCCATATAGAATACACCATCTTCCACACTAATCAATAATAAAAACAAACTAATTATTAAACCCAACATTAAAAAAAACATGAATGTACAATTTTCACATTCAATAACACTATCAAGAATATTTAATGCCAAATAGTCTCCACAAATTTGTTTGGTTTTTTGTTTGAAGAATATTAGAGGTCCGCCACTCTCTATTGCTGATGGATGCATTTGTTTTTACTAAAATAATAATTCATTTGTCCAATCGAAGAGACAAATAAAATTATGGTGCATAAACTTTACCCCTATTAAAGCCGTCTATTTGTTGGAAAACACTCATTTTGTCTACATTACGTAGACTAAAGTTTAGTCGCCATCTTTTTCGTATCCCATCTCATTAAATGCATTCATCTCTTTCCTACGGTAACCCCCTTTTAAGGGTCCACATAATCAAACAGAAACACACTTCTAACATGCATTTAAAGCACATTCACATCCATCACAATATTCACTTCATCTATTGACTCCATATAATTTCTTTTATGATTAGGAAATTGTCATAAATTGTCATAATATTATGGTTGTATTTATAAAAAGTATATATTGGAAAGGAATTTATTAGTCTTTTGGATTTAATAGTTGCAATGGTATTGTGTCGTAAAAAAATTTCATTTATTTTTTATTTTTATCTATGCTTTCTTGCGGAAAGTGAGAATATTAATGTCTACATTGGATGTAATTTCTTTTATTAGTTTAGTCAATCATTATATACACTTTTAAAAAATGTACAACAACCTTTATAATCTACAATTAATTTTCTTATTTAATAATTTAAAAAATGTCATGTGCCTATCTTAAATAATTTAAAAAGTATCATTTATCTTTTTTCTCTATTGGTTTGTGTTGGGAACACTTCGTGTATAAATCAAATTATTATTTATTACAAGTCCAATTCATTCTTTTGCTCAAATTTCAATTCTCTTAATATTTGTTGTTGCTTGAATGACATGAGTACTATTATATACATCCCAATAATCCTTTTCTACTAAGATGGTGAGGAAAGTTAATATGCAAATTTTTTTTTTTCAAATATTGAAACAAGCTCAAATTACAATAAAAATGAAATAAAATAAAGACAACCAATAGGCTGCCAAGAGAGAAATAAACCATTACAACCGTCCAACACACCTAGAATATGCAAATGAATTTTGACTTTAATAAAATTGCATTGTTGACTTTAAAAATATTTTGTCTACTTGAATGCCATTATAAACATCACATAAATCTATACATTTAGATATATGGCACAAAAAAAAATTAATATTCATTTTATTATGAAAAAGACACATACAATCTTTTATAGAAAAATCATGGAGAAAATCTTAGAGAAAATATTCTCCAAACATTGAGTAGCTAAATAATAAAGTGTTTGTCTACCTACATAGATGCATAATTAAAAGAGACTATGGTCACTAATGACATTGAATGACTGTGATGATGACACATTGATTTTTATTAAACAAGGGAATAAGTCAAAATTAAAATGGGTGCCTATTTATTAGATCATTTGTATTGATTTATTTTCCTTTTACTATTGCCAAGTTTTATAGCAAAATATTCAAGCTCAAGAAAGAGTAGGGAAGATAAGGAGACTATTTCATCAAATATTGAAGCATAACTAGGTAAAAGTAGTCCAAAATATATATTTACTTTCATATTATGTGTAATTATTTGTGTTGTTATCCATGTGTTCTAGATGTTGTTTTAAGTTATATTTTGATTTCTTTGTTTATCAAGCTTGAAAAATTATAAATTAATCGAGGCAAAATAAGGGAACATATCAACTAAGGGTGGATTTAGTTATAATGTTATTTTTTAAATAAACATAATAGACATTTTCATCTATTTTTAGATTTATTTTTATTTTTTCTAAGGTATTTTCTATTGTCAAGATAATTTTCTTGAGCTACTAGCAAGTAAGAGTAGATTTGGTGATTTTAGAACAAGGTTTATTTTTTCTTAGATAACCTTCATTTTCTAATTTGAATTTTGCAGATTTACAATAACAAGCACTTCTCTTTGGTACAAGGGAGAGTCTATTTGATAAAAAAATGTAGCTTGTACTCTTATCACAATTATCAAGTCTCAGGTCTCAAATATATCCTATCATATCCTCTATGTGTTGCTCGAGAACTAAATATATTCTTGTTAGAGACTTCTACTCCGTTCTTAGTGTTGCTAATTCCTGAAATCCATAATAGATATGGGAGTTGCATTTTCTTCTTATGCTTGTAAATCCACATAAGATGGATACTTAGATCCCTTACTGGCATCTTCTCATGCATAAGAAAAGATAATATATGTAGAATAACTGATGCTCATTCTCTCTTGTAGAGATAATTGGTTGTGTTGCTATCCCCTAATATATCATTACTAAGGTATATAAGAGAAATAGGACATAAATTCAGTAGCAAAAAAATACAAAGCTCAAGTTGATATTGTTTGGGTATAAAGACAATATCAATAATTAATAAATATCTTAAAATAAAATAATTTTGAAAGGATTGGTAGATCCCAATATTACTAAATAATTTTTACTCAATTGAACTACTATGATTTAAGGCTCCTCCATTGGCTTTGAATGATGCAAACTATCTAGAAAGATGAAATACTGAGAAAGTGATTATTTTTATTAGTGATTAGCAAATATTCCTTTGAGAGGTGGATGAATTAGTTATTAATATTTCAAGAACAATACTATTACTATTGGAGTATAATAAAACATGACTAACATTTATAACTACAAGTATGCTATTTTTGGGAATATAATGATCAAAATAATCTTCAATAAATAGTGTCATAGTTGTAGAATTACTAAGCATACATTGAGAATATTAGGTTTCTTCCCCTTTTTTCTAATCATTAGGCCATCTTTACTTTACACATCTATCTTCATGGGGTAAGTATTCATCTGAGAAGATCTTGAAGAAGTTATTTCTTAATTGACAATCATGTCATATTGAATTGATTACCCAACCTTGATGACACACTTTTGCAAATATAACTTCACCTCATGATAATAAAGTAGGATAATGAGACTACAATTTGAGTTTTGGAGTATGCTTTCTATTTAACCCTTCAACAAAGGTGAGTTACACCCCCAAAGATATACTTACAGATCTAGAATTATCTTTCTCTAGCTTATATATGACATCAAGCACTTTATCTAGAGAACCTTCAAATTTCTCCAATATTGATAACACTTGAGAGATTAAATTTTAGTTAGAGGAATGCTCATGCATAATTATTGTGAGCATTACTTTACTTGTACCCAAAATTTAATCTATTATGCTAAAATGACACTTTACAAATTACGACATCAAATGCATGCAACAAATATGAATTGTTGAGGTGTTGAAAAAATTCCATGGTTTCATATATCTTGAATTCCATTCTAACACCACTTGACGAGAATAAATTATATTTGGTTTAAACCAATTTGTGAAATAACTCCTAGTAATTGGTACTTCCCTCCTCCTTTACCAATTCTCTTATTTTTTTCTCATGGAAAACTTTAATCTCATTCTCCCATAGGAAGTTGCTACTTCCATATTAGTGTTAGAATCTTTAGCCACAATGTGTGGCTCGAAAGGACCTAGTATTTGTAGAAACATAAAAGCAAGGAGAAGATGGGACAATCATAGAGGATATGCAAAAACTAGAGAAAACATCAAGCGTGAGGAAGACATAAAAGGATGAATAGTTAGAAATATTTCATAGTTTATTTTATCCAAAGTCATTTGGTAAAATAAACCTCCACCATTAAAATACTATACAACTTGAGAGGCCAAAAAAGGATGTAGGAGATCTTAATGAGGGTGGGGACTAATGGGAGAGAGATAGAGAAAAATATTGGCCTATAGAAGGTAAGTAGGGGGTGCAATATCCAAAACCCCATTACCCTAGATGACTTCCACTAACTCATTACGATATAAATAAAAATGAATTATTGGGTGGGAGATGTATTGTGATAAATTATCCTATGCAAAGGACTACCTTTTTACTTAAGGGTTATTTGGGCAATGAAAAAAGGTTAAGTTAAGAAAGAAAAGATTGGATGTGTGCAAGAAGTTGAGTCCACTTTTTGGCCAATAAGTGGAAGTGTTTTCCCCAATTTTTTAGAATTTGTCTCGAGTTTGACCTAAAATTTTTAAGCACTTAAAGATTAAATCTTAAAAAAATTCATTAATATGAAATGTAGTACTCCGAGTCTAGTTTCCAAATATGTAATTGATTTTAATACCTAGACGATACAAATTGATTTTCAATAGGCATGTCTAAAAACTATTATTTAAAAGTCACTTTTTTTTACCATACCATGCATCTGTATGCCATCCATATTTTGACCTAAATAGTTATATTTATCTGAATCCTTTTGGGAAAAGATCTATAACACACTGAAGAATGTGCACGATATTTTTTTATAATTTTTTATTGGCCATAATTGTTGTTTTGAAAATTCCTCATGTACGTCACGCATAAGATGACCTAAACTTATCATTTTTTGATTTTTTTTCAAATTGAAAATAAATGTATGAAGTATGTGCACACATAATTTGTTTTTCAAAAAACTAATTTAATAAAAAGTTATTAAAATACTAAAAAACTTTGATATTTCAAGTTTATGGACTAATTTCATAAAAAAATATTTGAAAAATAGAAAAAATAATCCAATTGTAAAAAAATTACATATTTGGAATCTACACAATCTCATCTATAATGGTTTTTAATTTCATCAATTTTTTTACAAAAAACGTCTTCAAACATATGTCCAAAGTCACTCTTTTCTACTAACACTAATATGACCTTCAAGTTGTATGTCAAAGCAGGTCCAAAGCTAAGGGTCGGCTCCCTAAGCCTTTTTTCCGATCCAAAACCCATAGCAAAAACTAGGCTAAAAATTGAAAATTTTAGAAACAGGATCCCATTTGGTTTTTAAATTTTTTTTAAGCCTTTATGAAATGGGACCTCATTTCTAAAAAAATGGGATCTTGTTTTTGGTTCGGGGTCCTAAGCAAAATGGGAGCTCGTTTGCTAAATAATAGGATTCCATTTTGTTTTGCCTAGTTTCAAGTTTTTTTCTAAGTCTGAAACTTCCACTAGAAGTGAACTCATCTTCTTGCATTTACCTGATTCCATTGGTACCCCACTTGTACAGTGTAGTTTTTTCCTAAGTCATGATCCCCTTATGCATTTTGGCCTTGTTTAGCCCCACCACATATTACTGATCTAAAAAATATTTGAATGGGTCTGAGCCATTTGTTAATTTTTCTAAGTGTTTTATTTTTTCATCCTCCACGTGCCTACTCATGTGTTAAATGTTGCTAGTGTCTAAAAACTCCTAATTTATAGAGGTTTTAGTTTAGTTTTTTGGTATCTTTGTAGTTTTTGGAATTTCCCATTCAATTGGATGTAGAATTTGATGTCCGAACTAGATATTGTTCACATCCAATTCACCTTTACTTTCCCACAAGCTTTCCTTTGGAAATTTTTTTGATGTCAAGCTTGAAGGATTCTAACCCCCAATTAGATATTTTCTTATCCAATATCCATATTCATTTTGGCATCAAATCCTTGCAAAATTTCTTCTTCACTTATTCCTCCATTTTGCTTCATTAGCCACCTTTATGGGATTTTGAAGTGAAATTGAATGTCTTCTCACATCCACTCTAGAGGTTCACTTCCCCATCATTTTTTTGTAAAATTCCTTTTGCACTCATCTTTTCACTTTCCTCCTTTTCCCTTTATGGGAATTCAATGTGCAACTACACATTCTCCTTTTGTTCTAATGTTCACTTTGATAACATTTCTTTGTATATGTTCACTTCAACATCCTTTTTCCACCAATGCCTTCCTTTCTCCCTTTAGAATTCCATCTTCCATCTAAACTGTTTTTTTCATCTAAGTGTAGTTGCACTTGTTTTTCTTGTATCTTGTTCAAATGGTTTTTCACATAAACCCCTTTCTATGATGTCACTCCTACTTGATGATGTCATATTGATGTCACATCCTCCAAGAAACATCCCTCCTAAGTTGATGTGACCATGATGACATGGTGACATCAACCTTTCTTTCCACCTTTTTGGGATTTTTGTCTATATTCAAACATGTGAACTCCACTTCCAATAGTTGCTTCCACACACTTTTCTTGCATCCATTTAAGATTGATTTCCTAAAATCCTTTCATCATCCATCCCTTCCCTTTCCTCGATTTCCTCCTTTGTGGGAATTCTATGTGTAACCATATAACACTCCCACTTCACTTCTATCTTCCACTTCCACATGAATTTTCTCATTCTTCCATTTGACTTGTTGATGGAACCTCAAATCTTACATATAGTTGAAGACCATTTTTAATTATAAATCATTTTAAAAATTAAGAAACTATGAATTTTTTTTTGAGGGTCTACTTTTTGTTTGGATGGTCATCATGCTTAACTTCCATCATAAATCCCTACATCCCCTCCTCGTGTCCAATTACACATTAGATTTTATAAGTTATTCAATTTAACTTCTACCTCTCCTAAATTGTACTATACGATCATTATTAATGCCTAATTGGACCTTGCAACCACATTGTCTAATCTATTCATGCCCAAAATGCATAGTTTAATTGAATGAGGACAACTTTAAGCATCAAATTGAATGATGGTACCCCTATTCCATCTCTTGGAATTGTCTACAACAATTTTTTTGGTCTAATTCATGTTTATTTTTCTTTAGATTTAGTAGCACCATAAATATAAATAATATTTATAGGTATAGGGAGAACATTCCCTCATGCTTTCATAATACACTATAGCTGATTTTTAGCACATTTTTAAGAAAATGATGCCCAACATGTATGGGAATTGTATGCAATCATACTGATAATGAGTTGGAGGAATTCATGGTATATTTTACATTTCATTCCCTATGTATTAAGTATCTAAAGGGTATTACTTGAAGAAGAGGGAAAAAAGAGAAACAAGGGAGCATAACAAAGGAAGAAATTGGCTCAATAGAACCTAAGGGTTCCATTTTTTGGTTTTGGGTAAAACACTCTGATAATTCAATGGTCTAAGTTTATCTTGAATTTGTAATAATAATTTTTAATCTTTGAAGAGTTAATGATGAAAGGAAAAATCAACCTTGACTAAGTGTCTCCTTATGCATAATATGTATTGTTGGATGTGTTGTTGATTAGTTGGCCAACTAAAATACTAGATAAATCTCCAAAAAGATTTTGTGGAGTATATTTTCAAATCAACAAAATATATGTATGAGAATGTTCAAGGATTATGAAGTAGATTTATCTAATATTATACAAATATCTGTTATTTCATTAAATGTATGTGTAGAACCTAGTTTTCATTTGCATTTTGGAAAAATATTATGTTTTTGTGATAAATTCATTAAGGTGTCACTATTGGTTGCTATTATTGCATCTTTTTAATGATATAAGTGAATTTGTTTCCCAAACAGATATAGGCACTGTCATATGGTAAACTTAAGTTATCAATTAACAATGAAATTGAACTAAATTCAAGAAAGATATTGATCATTGATCAATTAAAGCAATGTTCAATGAAATTTAGTAAACATTGCTAAAATGATTCAATTATCTTGAAAGAAATCTAAATTCTAAACAATTGAATACACTAGAAAGAAAACCTCCAATCCCATTGTGGATTTGAATGCAAATTTGGAGTGATATGGATGTGGATTTCTCAAATTTGGCTAATCCATGGTGTTGCGAAAGCTTGGTTGGTGACTGAGGATGATTCACAAAAGAGGAGTTCTCAAATTTCTCATAGGTGAGTAATCAATTCAAGAGAGTGAGGATGTATAAAGGTTGTGAATCATTTTTCATGTAAAAGGCTTGGCTTTTATAGATTTTTGAAATATTGATCAATGGCGAGGATTCAAAATGCTAATCAAGGGATGGAATTGAATTAAGGATGTGAGTGTGGATCACTGGATGGATCGAGGGTCAATAATCCATGAAGGTGTCGATCAAAGATTTAATCAAGGGTCCATAATCCATGAGGATTCAACAAATCTCTTAATTTTAGTAAATATGTTAGAGATATTATTCATGTGGAGGGAAGAATTTGAATTTAAAAAGGGAATATTCCATGAGAATATTCTTTATGCAAGTTGGAGGATTGGAGGAATATTAATTAATTAAATAATTTGGGAAAAATCATTTAATTGTGCAAGTTGGAAGAATTAGGAGCTTTAATTAAATAATTGAGAATTATTTAATCTAGGAGGGAAAATGGTATTTAATTAAATAATTTGGAATTATTTAATCAAATGGGGAGGAAATAGCATGAAGGTGATGAATTAATCAAATAAAATTAATTATTCAATTAATAGGGGAAAAAGGTGAATTTAAATAAATAATTGAACATTATTTAATTAAATGGATGAAATAGGTGAATTATGAGAGAAATGATGTTAATAACAAAATCATATGTGCAATATACTCAAGACATTTTCAGGTGTCTACAATTTTCCCCTCTTTGAAGTGAGGTACGCATTGTGTTGCTTCAAAGAACTGATACTTCTCATATTGAAATTTTTATTTTTATATTTTTTTCTGATGCCCCATTATGCCCTAGCGGAGGAAGGAATACTGGCATGCTGCCCCCTCAAGAGACCGAGGAAAAAAATTGATTTTCAGATTGAGATCACGACAAAGTCACAAGAGTGGTTCCATTGAACATAGGATATAAAACAAGTTCTAGGAAGTTGATGAAGTGTCCTTGGTTGGATACAAGGTGAGAATATTGAGTTGCAAGGAAAAAATCCTAGGTCATGCTAGGCATATATGCTCATTTGGGTGAATTTCAAGCTCATTTGGGTGACTTTTCCTTGAGAGTTCTTGAGATCCTATTAGATATGTGAGTTTAGACCCTACAAAGCACCAAATGCTATGGCCCATGTAGTTCGTGTAGTAAACTACACATATCAAGTCTGCGAGCTCCAATGGCCAACCAACATAGCACCCCTAATACTTACCTTGATAAAATTTCCTTACACATATTTCTAGATAGCTAAAGGTAGGCTAGATTTAGGAAAAACAAAGGTGTTGCATTTTGGTGCGATGCTTTTGCAACCCGACACGATGCCTTTGCAAATTATAGTGACGCCTTTGCAATGGGTGTCAAAGCATTGCATATGCACATGAGTTTTGAATTAGGGTGACACCTTTTCAATTTGGGCGATGCTTCTGCAAGATATAGAGACACTTCTATAGGATACAATGACACTTTTTAGAGGGTTGCTTTTGCACTAAAGCAAAATTATAACAATGATGCATTTGCAATACAATGAAGCTATTGCATAATAGCGACACTTTTATAGAATTTACACACTTTTTCTTTTGAAAGTGAGTCACTTTTGCAATACAGGCTCGCTTTTTCTTTTATAGCTAGTTTGACTTAGATTTTTACAAATTTTCAGCAAATTGACATCATTCGTGTTATGCGTGCAGGCTCCCCTAGTTCCTCTTCTATCTCAAGAGTGAATACCACTGATATTGAAGCAGATCACTAACCTTAGAGAGGTTGACATTCTCTTCCTAAGAGTTATTGGTTTACACCCTATTAATTACATGCCATAGATTCAAACTCACTTATCTCTATGACTGCTTTGGTGGAGCATTGGAATTCAGAGACTTCATCTTTCCACCTATCCATAGGTGAGGCCACCATGAATCTCGAGGATGTTTGGAGGATCCTCAAGGTACCCGTTCATGGCGAGCAAGTTGTTTATGATGCTAATCTCGGCGTAGAGGCTATGTTTTGAGTTTTAGGAGTAGATGAGATAGAGCTCGAGGGTAGACAACTAGACCTTCGATGTTACATCAACATTGCTAGTGATATTACCTTGGTGATTGTGAGACTCATTATGGGAGTCCTAGTTCCTGGGAGATGATCTTGACTATTCAACCCAAGATGGGGGATTGTTTTGGAGAGGATCATGGAGGATGCTTGTGTTTATGCTTGGGGCCCTTATATATTGGCTCATCTATATCATGTTATACATTAGGTTTTCTATCAAGGAGGAGCTAGCCTATATCATATAAGGGCATGGGAGAACATTTTCGTGCTCAGACCAGTCATTTCATGTAGAGATCAGGATGATGGAGAACCTATAGTATACAGATACGATGTAATGACCACTCACCATCATACAAGTGAGTTGGCTTACTAGAGGAGGGTCATTGACGATATGATCGAGTTTACTTGGAGACCTTGGTTATAGGTTGAGGCCTAGGATGACGATGATAGGAATCTTACATACTACAGAAAAACCTGATAGCTAGTAGGTTGCACCCCACATATCATTGAGAGGTATTCACCAGACATGGTTGTTAGATAGTTCAAGGAGCAACAAGATTCTTTGAATGATGATTACATGGCCATTTATGCTCACACATTTTGAGAGATTCCAAAGTGTGGACTGTAGATGGTTCCACATACTGCCACTACAATTTTGATCACTTGGTTCCACTTCCATGGGTTAATGTAGGGGGCCCCAATGATCTTGGTACCACTTCAGCTTACAATTTCTAGTTTATAGGGCATAGGCCCACTAAATTTATTGATCCAACATTCAGAGGTGCGAGGGAGGAGACAATGAGGTAGAGTTGGTAGAGGGCATGGTTAGGTTATGGCATAGGGTCTACCACCATATGTGCCATAGGGTCCACCTCAGGTATCACCACCACATAATCCACAACAATAGTAGGTGGCAACAATTCTTGATCACTGGATATAGCTTTCCATTGAGGAGAGAGATCAAGCTTTATAGGAGTGGGATACATACAGGTAGGAGCGGGACCAAGCTCGTGAATTGAGAGACAAGATTAGGTGATGTAGGAGTATCCCTAGTTGTAAAGAAATCATGAATAAACCAAAAACATTTATTTTCTTGCATTTCAGTTTGTAGCAATTTCAACATTTCATTTCACATCTCACCGCATTATCATTTCTTAGCTCACAAAGCAGGATATAATATCTATACAATGTCATCTACATCATATCCAAATTTTAGATTATTTGCATTTTTCTACCAAAAGTTATCGCTCTCAAAATTTCACTATAATTCCCAGTTAGAGCATTTGGAGCCAACCTAGTCCAAATTTCAATGTGCGGACCTATTCCAAAGTATGCAGAGCTTAATGGAGCATCATACAAGAATTTTGGATCCAATGGGATCTATCTTGGAGATTCATAATTCATTTCATTTCATGGAGGATTATCTTTCATGTTTTAAGGCTGACCTACACATTTGATCATCTATTGGGTTTGTAAAACTTTGAGGTCGATGCGAACATTTGTTGTAGCTAGAGAATCATATTTAAGATCATTTGCAATTCATAGGAAAGTAGTTAGGATTTCATGATTAGAGTTTAGATATTACCACCTACCCAATTGTGGTACTGTAGTAAGGCCCTTGGCTAGTTGTAATGTTGAATGCCCTTGTGACAGGCCTGTGAGCCTTGATTATTCACCCATGAGAAATATGATGCATGTAAGATTGCTAATTCAATAAAGATCTATGTTTGTAGATTATTTCCTTGTGTTATTTCCACTCTGTTGACTCTAAGCTGCATGGTTGGACAGTTCTTTCTGAACCCTCCATCCGTGACTACACCAAGTGGTATCAAAGTAATTTTTTGAGTACATAAGGCATTCCTTGTGGTGAACAGATCGCTGACTTGAGGTAGACCACATGTGTTTTCAATTGATCACCAACGATAAGGAAAATGAAACCCTTGTAGCTAGATCATTGAACTAAGGTAGTTGCACCAAATCCAAGGAGAGAGATGCCACTAAGGAGAGTGCATGCTATGGTGAATGTCACTAGAAGAATGGATGAAATGTTAGAGATGATGTGAGCAATGTGAGTTTGATTAGATGCAGTAGAAGAAGATAGAAGAAGAGGCCTAAACCCTAGGCATGCTAAGATGTTGAAAGCCATTTCCAAAATTGGTAAGTGATCTAGAGTTAAAATTCAAAATTACGTGGGAAATTTAAACCTTGAGGAGTTGATTGACCAAATCAATGAAATGGAAGAATACTTTGAATATGAAGAAATTGAAGATCCAGAAAGAGTAAAATTTGAAAAAAAAAGGTTGAAAGGACATGTTGCATTATGGTGAAAAGAAGTTCAATTGGATAGGAATAGAAGAGGAAAGGATAAAATCATGAAGTGGGACAAAATGGTGACAAAGCTCAAAAATTAATTTATACTTGTTGATTATGAGCTTGAATTGTTGAAAAGATTGTAGAACCTAGAAAAAGGAAGAGATATGTGAAAGAATATATTGAATAATTCTATAAGATGATCATCATAACTGGTCATAGTGAAGCAATCAAAGAAAAGGTGGTGAGATACATCAATGGATTGAGATCAAACATCCAAGAAGAATTGAGCTTGGTAAAGATGACATCAGTGGAAGAAGCATATCAATTTGCATTGAAGGTAGAAGAGAAGCTAAATAAGAATTTTGAACAAAGATAGAGAAGTGCAAGAGGAATATTCTAGAGGAGTGGATCACAAACCATAGAAAGAAGACCTTGTACAGATCAAAATAAAGATGTGAAACCCTATCAAAGTGAAGAGAAGGATTGCAATTCATACCACAGAGGAAGAGAAGATATACATTACTATCGCAATGATAGAGGAGGTCATAATTCATACCGCAATAATGATGGATATCAAGGAGATGAAGGGAGATCTAAGAGGAGACCATTTAGAGGAGTCTATTTCAAGTGTGGAGGAAATAGAGCATTTGAATGCCATCAAGGGAGTACTAGAAAGAAGACTGAGCATACTGAGAGAGAAACTTATGTGGATGAAGAACTTGTTGAATCCCCTAATTCAGTTGGGAAACCTGAGAAAGGAGAATTGTTGGTAATGAAGAGAGCTTTGATGCATGAAGAAGTGACTAAGGAACCACTTCAAAGGAAGAGTTTGTTTAGAACAAGATGTAATTTTGGAGGAAAGGTATGTAAAGTTATCATTGATAGTGGAAGCACTAATAATCTAGTTTTAGAGGAGATGGTAACCAAGTTGAATTTGAAGAGATTGAAACATCCAAACCCCTATAGGATAGCATAGATTCAATATGAGCATAAGATATTGGTGAATGAGCAATGTTTGGTGAAATTTCATATAGGATCGTACAAGGATGAAGTATTGCATGATATTATGTTTGTGTATGCATGCCATTTCCTTCTAGGAGGACCATGGAAATATGATAGGAAAGTAATTCATGATGGAAGAAGAAATACATATACTATGACTTCAAATGGAAAGAGAACCAAGTTGATACCTTTGGAGGAAGAAGATAAAAGTGAAGTTTGTAGTACTGCAAAAATATGTTTGCTAGATGAAAGGAATTTTTTGGATGGATTGAGACATGGAAATATGTGTTTTGCATTGATTCCAAAGAAAGGTGGTAGTCTGGAGACAACAAAGGAATTTGATCCATTGTGGACCAAAGTGGTAGAACTATTGATAAAATATGAAGACATCATATTAGAGAACATACCAGATGGATTACATCTAGTCTAGAGTATTTTTCATCACATAGATCTAATACCGGGAGAAAGTTTTCCAAACAAGGTAGCACATAGGATGACACCGACAGAGAATTTAGAATTGAATCGATAGATACAAGTTATTAAAGAAAGGATTGATTAGAGAAAGATTAAGCCCATGTGTGGTACCTGTTGTACTTACACCGAAGAAGGATGGAGAGTGGAGAATGTGTACTGATTCCAGAGCAATCAATAGGATCACTATCAAGTATAGATTCCCATTTCCAAGGATGGATGAAATTATGGACTATTTGAGTGGAGCAAGGTATTTCACAAAGATTGATCTCAAGAGTGGATATCATGAGATTAAAATCAGAGAAGGAGATGAATGGAGGGCTACATTTAAGACTAATGAAGGATTTTATGAATGGTTAGTGATGCCTTTTGGATTGAACAATGCACCAAACACTTTTATGAGATTGATGAATGAGGTATTGAATAAATTCTTGGGTAATTTTTTCATTGTTTATTTGGATGATATCCTAATTTTCAGTAAGACTAGAGAAAAACATTTGTGGCACATCAGACAAGTACTGTAGAGGTTGAGAGAAGAGAAGTTGTTGATTAATGTCAAGAAGTGTAGCTTTATGAAGACAAAGTTTGTATACTTGGGTTTTGTTATTTCTACTAAAGGATTGAAGATGGACCTTGAGAAGGTTAGAGCAATTGCCGAGTGGCCTACATTGTTGAACATTTGATAAGTAAGATCACTTCATGGGTTAGCTAGTTTCTACTAGAAGTTTATTAGAAGCTTTAGTAGCATTTGCACACCTATGACAGAAAAAATGAGAGGATATAGGAAGGAATTTAAGTGGACATCTGAAGCATAAAGAAGTTTTGAATTATTGAAACAAAAGGTGACAAAGTAGCCAGTGTTAGCATTACCTAATTTTGAAAAAGTATTTCAAATTGATTGTGATGCAAGTGGAAATATAATAGGATCAATTGTGAGTTTGGAAGGAAGACCTATAGCTTATTTCAGTGAGAAGTTGAATGATGCTAGAAGAAGATATTAAGTTTATGATCAAGAATTTTATGCCATAGTTCAAGCCTTGAAGAAGTGGGGACATTATTTATTTCCTAAGAAATTTGTGTTGTATACTGATCATCAAGCCTTGCAACATTTGAATAGTTAGGGAAATATGAATAAGAGACATATGAGATGGGCTGAGTTCTCACAGAGTTATACATTTGCGTTGAAGCATAGGAATGGCAAGTCAAAAAATTTGTAGATGCATTGAGTAGGAGGAATTTGCTGATAGAGATGAGGGTAGAAGTATTGGATTTTGAAGAACTGAAACACATGTATGTGGATGATCTAGATTTTGTTGAAGCTTGGAGAGCATGTAAGGAACTGATAGTGATAGAACGAAGCCAATGGTTGGATTACTTCACTTAGGAAGATATGTTGTTGGAAGGAAATCGTATGTGTATTCCAAAGAGTTCAATGAGGGAGAATCCAATTAAGGATAAGCATAGTGGAGGATTAGCAAGACATTTTGGAGTGGATAAGAGAGTAGGTTTGGTGAGTGAACACTATTTTTGGCCACAAATATATAAGAATTTCAGGAAGTATGTTCAGAGTTGCAAAATTTGTCAAGTAGCAAAAGTGAGTAGTCAAAATACTGGATTGTACAAACCTTTGAAAGTACCAGAGAGACCTTGAGAAGATATAAGCATGGATTTCATATTGGGATTACCAAGAACACGAAGAGGATATGATTCTATAATGGTAGTACTAGATAGATTTTCTAAAATGACAATTTCATTCCTTGCAAGAAGAGAAATGATGTTGTGCATGTTGCTGACTTATTTTTCAAGGAAATTGTGAGATTGCATGGATTACCTAAGAGTATAGTTTCAGATAGAGACACCAAGTTCATTGGATACTTTTGGAGAACATTGTGGAAGAAGATGAAGACAAACCTAAAGTTTAGTTTGACATATTACCCACATATAGATGGACAAACAAAAGTGGTAAAAAAAACTTTGGATAACCTATTGAGATGTTTGGTTGGAGATAAGGTAGGAAATTGGGACATAGTTCTACCACAAGAAAAATTTGCGTACAATAATTTAATAAACCAGAGTACATAGAATATGCCATTTGAGATTGTGACAAGAGTACATACTAGAGGAATCGTAGAGCTTAGAGGCATTAGTATGGAGAATAAGAGGAGTGTGGAGGAAAAAGAGTTTGCAAAATTCATGGAAACATTACTTAATCAAGTCTGGAAGCATTTGGAAGTCATGAACAATAAGTATAGGGAGAAGGTATATGCACACAAGAGACATAAGGATTTTGTTGTTGGAGATGAAGTAATGGTATACCTCAAAAGGAAATATTTCTAGTAGGAACATACAATAAGCTGAAGATGAGGAAGTTTGGACCATGCAAGATTCTTAGGAAGTTTGATTCCAGAAATGGATATGAAGTAGAGTTCCTAGAGACATTGGGTATATCACCTATTTTCAATGTTGTAGACATCCATTAGTATGATGAAGGGCAGTCAAGTGATAGTAACATAGATGTGGATTTAAAAGAGAAATTACCACATCAACCACCAGAGGAGATTGAGCAGGTTTTGGATACTAGAAACGAAAGGAACACTAGGAACAAGCAGTATAAAGAATATCTAGTGAAGTGGAAAGGTAGACCAGTGGAGGATTCATCATGGATTTCCCAAGCTGAGGTGGACCACTTTGGTTTTCCTCTAGCCCCTGGAAAGTGAGGGAATCACTTTTCTTTCAACCCCGGCTGTCTAATGTAGGAGCATCCCTGGTTGTAAAGCAATCCTGCATCAACCAAAAATATTTATTTTCTTGCATTTCAATCTGTAGTAGTTTCAAAATTTCATTCCGCATCTCACCACATTATCATTTCTTAGCTCATGGAGTAGGATATAGCATCTACATGATGTCATCTACATCATATCCAGATTTCAAATCAATTGCATTTGTCTACTGAAAGCTATCGCTCTTAGAATTTCATTATAATTCCTAGTCACATAATTTGGGGCTCACCTAGTGCAAATTTCATTGTGTGAGCCTATTTTGGAGTGTGCAGAGCCTAATGGAGCATCATATAATAATTTTGGGTCCAATGGGATCTATCTTGGAGATCTGCAATTCATTTCATTTCATGAAGGATTATCTTTCATGTTTTAAGAATGATCTACACATTTGATCATCTATCAGATTTGTACACCTTTGAGGTTGACACAAACCTTTGTTTGAGTTGGAGAATCATATTTAAGATCATTTTCAATTCATAGGAAAGTAGTTAGTTAGGATTTCATGATTAGAGTTTAGATCTTACCACTTACCCAATTGTGGGACTATAATAAGGCCCTTGGCCAATTGTAATGTTGAATTCCCCATGGCAGGCCTATGAGCCCTGATTATGCACCCATGAGGCATACAATGCATATAAGATTGCTAATTCAATAAAGATCTATGTTTGTAGAGTATTTTCTTGTGTTATTTCCACTGCGTTGACTCTAAGCTTCATGGTTGAATAGTTCTTTCTGAACCCTCCATTTGTGACTGCACCATTAGGTAGGAGCGAGACCAACTCCATACATAGTTGGATGTCAAGGTCACATGTAGGCAACAGATGAGCTACAATTAACATAGGAGATCACTAGGAGGCAATAGTTAGAGGTGACCATGCAAGCACTAGGGGATGTTATCCCATTGTCCAGGTACACCCAAGAGATCTAGGTAGTTTAGAGCAAGGCCACCTACTATCGAACACTATATCACATGTTCATACCAACTCACCAGAGACAACTTGATTATTCTAATAGGAGCACCATGGGTTCAAGCAGATCTAAGGGTGGTCCATCAGTTGGTAGGTAGTCATTGAGTAGTTCACAACATCATATTCTACCACTACGCCAACCCATTCTTGGTCGGGATGACCAAGGTAGCTTGGGATATAATTTGATTGTACATAATTTTTTATTGTATCCATATATTGATGTAGACCTAATTATGATGTATATTCATTCATTGGATAAGGATAGCCTGATGTATATATTATATATAAATCACACACTTTGATATGTATCCTAGTATTCATTTTTTTGATATATGAGATGATGGATGATGCAAAATTTATATCTGATGTTATTGATGGACAAAACTGTGGATCAAGACTTGGGATCAAATTGTTATAGAAGTTTTACATTAACTTCCTCAGTTTGTTCCTAAAGTGTCAATCCAGGGATCATAGACTTGTGAAAGGTATTGTGGCTATCTGTCGAAGGGATGAGGATAGTGAGTTGAGTGGGGATGAAATGCATCTATGAAAATAAACACTCAAACTCAAGTACTAGAAGGAATAATAAACGACTGCAATCTCAAAACAAATCCTAACTTAATGGAAACTAACTTTAAAAGGAATAATTGACAAATCCTAGCTTAATGAAATTCACTTTAAAAAGGTACATTCAAATTCAAATGTTTAAATATGAAGTATCACTTTTGAATTAAGCAATCATATCTGAAGTAAATGCACATTACAAACCAAATACCCTTAACTCTTATTCCATACACAAATTAGACTAAAACTGTAATGATTTATGTAATGATACTCTGGTGATAGGATGGTGTAAAGTTGTTTTACCAGTCTTTACTCATTTTTCATACAAAAAGCTTCAAAATAATACACATTTTCATTGCATATTTAGAAGGACGAATAATTGAATTCCACACTTTATGAAACTAAATCAAAATCAAAACCATTATGGTGCAGGAGCACCTGGGAAAGGACTATTTTGTATGAAGTTCTTATTTTGTTTTGTTGTCATAAGGTCATGTAGACCACCTTGTGTTGAGTTTTGGGATGTTTTTGAACTTTGAAAAAGAAGGTGACAAGTGTTAAATGGTTTTACTACATCATGGTGCTAAGTCGTAAAAAGTTGGCAAGGGATTAGAAAACACACTGTGTTTTATAACATTCACTTTTAAGTCATCCTAAGGCTCGACCCAAGCTTATAATTTGTTTTTAAGGCCTATTTAAGGCATTCTTCGACCATATGTTAGGGTTGGATGTTCATTTGTACGGACTTTTTTGTTGGAAGTTGAAGAAAAACAATGTTTTGAGTGTTCTTTTTCTATTTTTTTGCTTGAAATAGTGCTTTAATGGATTAAATCTTCTACTGTTATTGATATTGGATGTAGCATAGGGTGTGTACAAGCTTTGTGAGCCATTTAGTTGTTTTGTTTATTCATTTTCTTTGGTCTCTTGTAAATAGTTTCAAATAAGCCTGTTGCTGGTTTTAAATAGGTAGCTCGGAGTGAATGGAGGTTTAGAGCACCTTCCCACCGTAAAAATTGTATGGAATTTTGGGAAATGTGCCTAGACTCCATGCTTGTAAATATGGTAGGTTTTAGGTTTTTTTTGGTTGTAGGAGCTAGGAGAAAAGCCTTGCCCTAGGCGAGCCAGTGAAGAGTCTGGCTAGGGAAGGCTACAGAACAACATGGATATCTTGCAGGGGAACTGAGTTTTTGAAGAATTTCCTTTTTGGAGGTGGTAGAGGATAGTCTTACCAAGGTTTGGAAGCCAGGAGGAGGTTCCATCATTGCATTTGATAGGTGAAAGATCAGACTGATTGAAAATTGCTAGAAAATGGCTTGAAACCCTAGTTCAGACTCATTTCTAAGAACAATGCATTGTACGGCCAGCTAAGCCTCAAGACCCCAAAATTCCTTGAGAGGTAGCCTTAGGGAATGAGAATCCAAAAAAAAGATTGGGGTTTGTTTTGCAAAATCAAGAACAATAACCAGATTTCTTAGAATTGGAGACCTAATTGGGGCTCAAAGGCTACTAGCCTTCCTAACCCTAGATGAGGGTTCCATACAAGTGATGAAAAGGTAGAGTCTTGGAAAACCTTCTAGGACCCTAGGAAATTTTTTTCAAGCTATTGAAAGCAAACCCACACCCCTGCAAGATCCTCTTTAAGTGTTGTGGGAAGATTAGTCTTTAGTGTATTAAAGGCTAAGAAAGAGTGAAGCATTGAACCAAGGATTGGTTTGGTTGTTCAAAATTTGTCAAGATAGTGAGGTTGGCTAGGAGAACCAGGGGAACCTAGACAAGGTAGAGTTCCTATAGGTTAAGGTGGAGCAGAAAATACACCAAGGAGGTCTATGACAAGGCCTAGTGCAGGAATCTGTGATTGATTCCTTCAGCCTCCCTATCACATTAAATAAACAAACCTCACATAAACACAGTAAAAAAAGAATTCAATTGGCGGCTAAGAATGGGCCCTCCTCCTAGACAACTGATTGAAGAAAGCTTCACACAATCAACAACAACTTTATTCACAACAAATAAGAGTTTCAAATTGAAATTATATTCTAATACAAAAATATGGCTATGGAGTTGCAAATATATATAGCTCATGTTCACAACAACCAGTATAAAATAGTGTGGTTTATTTTGGTGTACATCCAACAAAATAATGGATCTCACCAGACCTTGGTTACTGGCCACAAACTAAAATGGTTTAGTTACAACAACAAATGAAAATAAGAAGCACACTGATTTTTGTTTCAACCAAACAAATAGCACATAAACCACGAGTTCTCCTCAATTAGATCCAATACATTTGACGTGGTAGTAGCTATTGGTAGACAAGATTATAACTGAACACTAATATGTGCAACCATGTAAGCATATTGCCTTGGTCAATGTCATTGGAAGAAGGAATGCTCTAAATTGATGTGGCAAGAATCCATGTGGCAATAATGAGTGACAAGAAGGTTCCTACACAGAAGATGACAGGAAGCATGTTGCAAGATATATATTCCAAGGCATAAAATAACAATGCATATTAATAAAAACAACCAATGATTATTTTCCACATTTTTATTCAAAAACTATATTGAATATCACTTTATATATTAAATCATAATCAGCTTAAAATGGAAAAATGGTAAGATATTGAATGGAAATGAATGCGGGGATGAGTATAAAGGTGCATAAAAGGCATAAAATATGGCATAAAATGGAGCATAATTGGCTCTCATAAGTTGTCTCATTGCATGTTCTATGATCTTATGTGATGTATGTTATGCTTATGGATGCATTATGTATGCATGGATGAATGCGGATGTATCATGAGATGTTATTATATGTTTCTATGATGGATGATGGTTATTTCCTTTACTATGCTTATGATATAATATGTTGTGTATATGATCTGTGGATGCAGGATGGATGCAATGTAATGCTATGGATGATTTCTTTTTGTATTTTTCATATGACATGTGATGATCAAGCAGGATGTATGTTGATCATTTATGGATGAAAGATGGATGCATTTATATATATTATTTTTGTTGTATACCATGATACCTGAATACAAATGTTAGCATGGATGAAAGTAGAAGAATTAGATGAATAGAATAGATTAGCATTGTTATTGAGATTGATCAGGATACCAACAAACCTATGATTATTCAAGATTTTATCAAATATATGATGAGATAGAACAGATGATATTACTTTTGATTTTAGATTAGGCTTAATTTCATCATAGAAATCCTTATTTTTTATATAGCAAATAGACATGATGTAGAGAGGTATGAAGAACCAGGGTGATGTTATATCTAATGCATGAAATTGGACTCTGCAAACAGATAGGAGTATCCTTGTTCATACCTGACATACATAAACCTTGTTTGATCATGTGAAATAATAAATCCATAGAAATAAGAGGAATACTACACAAAAGGTATGAAGAACCTAATATTTCTTAGCCATTATTTTACTTGAGACTATCCTCGCCCACACAAGGCAAGTATTCACCAAGTTCATATTACAAGAACATCCAACATGAACAACCAACAAAAGCAATGATCAATGCCCCATTCCTTCTCCTCTAAATCATTTTAGACATCATCGAGGGATCATGGAAATAAGAACAACAAGATAAATCATAAGAAAAGATCAAAGTGAGCTCACTGTCAGTGTCATCATATCTCTTGCCAAAGAATGTTGTTTTAGGGTGATATCCAGTGATGGTGTCTATTATAGGAAAGATATATCTGTAATTCATGTATTGGATGTTAATGGATTTTAATTTTTTGATAGGCCATTTATATGAGTATTAACCAACATGTTTGACAATAACCAAGACTTAGGATCCTTGCGTTTATAGTTTGTGTTTCGCTAATTTATTGTATTTGTTTCTGATTGCATTACCAAAGGTTGAAGGTGATGATTCCTTTATTATATTTGAAAGTTTATTGCAAGTGAAAGTGAGATGGGATGGGTGATTTTATTTTTCTAATATTTCAATGTTTCAATGTTTTTGACTTTTTGCAATGTTTTTGAGGCTATTTTGGTATTTTGGGGTTTTATGAATTTGTTTTTTGGTATTTTGAAATGTTTGAGGCTATTTTGGTTTTTTCAAAATTTTCTAAATGTTTTTAAGTTTTTCAAACTATTAAGACCAAGAGAATAGGACCTAAGGTACATACCTATGTCTTGAGGGCTCATTGGAGATGGCCTTGCCTACGTAATTGTGCATAGGCTTTATAGTTTGATTGTTGGACTAGGATATTAGCACATGATGGCTAATGATGTTTTTGGGAGATTTTAATGTTTTTGATTTGTTTATGGAGTTTTCACACCTTTTTGGATGTTTTTTTAGATTTTGACATGTTTTGGATGTTTTTGGATTTTGATATGTTTTGGATGTTTTTGGAATTTTAACATGTTTTGGATGTTTTTAGTATTTTAACATGGTTTGGATGTTTTTGGGATTTTTGAAGATGTTAAATGACTTAAGTGATATACAAGAATCCAATCCAATAACCAAGTGTAGGAAGATGCCCCCAATGAAGTGTTAAGTTACCTTGATATGAGCCAAATAGGATGACCTAGGGATAGGACCAAATAATACAGATAGATACTCATTGAACACCAAGCCATGGTATGGGCAGAAAAAGGAATATGGATGGATGAATGCTTGATTATTATGGAATGCTAAAGGGTGAGAGTATTTGATAGATGATACGTGGTACTTATTTACAAAAGAAACCTATTTGCTAGGTTTTCACCAAGGTACTTTCCCAAAGCGCCACCAAAGTGGTTTTTGCTAGAGGATGATTTTTCTCTTTGTTGTTTTATCCTTTTTCTATTTTTTTGATTTTTTTGGATTTTTGAAATATCATACCCCTTTGAAGGGTATGATTTTTGAAATATTTTGGATTTTTGCCTAATTTATTATGGAATGCTGAAGGGTGAGAGTATTTGATAGATGATAAGTGGTACTTATTTACACAAGGAACCTGTTTGCTAGGTTTTCACCAAGGTACTTGCCCAAAGCACCACCAATGTGGTTTTTTCTAAAGGATGATTTTTCTATTTTTTTGATCTTTTTGGATTTTTGAAATATCATACCCCTCTTGGGCTAATCATAAAACATTTTTAGATGCATGCTATTGATTGGTTCTTGAAAGGGATCCCCTTCAGGCATTGCTAGTTGATAGGCTCTTGAACCATAGCTTGCGATGATGATGAACAGTCCTAATCAGTTTGGTTCAAACTTTCCATTATTATCCTAATCCATTTGATTCTTTTGATTCTAACTCAACACAAGATCTCCTACCTGGAAGTGTCAACCCTTGATTTTCTTGTTATAACTACTTCTAAGTTGATTATGATATAATTGGAGATGATTAAGGGCTTCTAGATGACATTTTTCTAGCAATTCCAATTTCTTCAACCTTGATACCCTGCACTCTTCATCTATGATTAGTTGTTACAATGACGCTCTTAATGATGGGAGCTCGACCTCGATAGGTAAGATGGATTCATTCCCATAAACCAAGGAATATGGTGTTACACTAATGGGTGTTTTGATACGAGTCCTGTATGCCCACAAGGCGGGGTTTAACTGCAAGTGCCAATCTCAACCAATATTATTGACTATCTTTTTTAGGACTTTGATAATGGTTATATTAGAAGCCTCAACTTGATAATTTTGTTGGGGGTAGTAGAGGGTAGAGAAACAATGATTGATATTGAATTGATTGCATAGTTCTCAAACATCTCGATTCTTGAATGGTGTTCCATTATCTGTGATGATGGCTTGTCGAAAACCATAGCGAAAAATTAGGTAATTCAGGATGAATTTTGAAATCTTTTTCCCAGTTATATAGGTAATAGGTGCAACCTTAATCCACTTTGTAAAATACTTAGTGGCGTTAATTATGAATTTATGTCCATTATAGGATGTAGGGGTAATCTTTCCTATGAGGTCAATCCCTACTGTGAAAAAGGACATGGTGTTGTGATTGGTCGAAGCTCTTGTGGTGGAGCATGCATAAGGTCCCCATATTGTTGAAATTGTAGACACTTCTTTACAAACTTATTAGATTCTTGCTCCATGGTTGGCCAATAATAACCCATTCTCAATAATATTTTAGCCAAGGTTATGCCACTTGAATGTGAGCCACATACACCTTCATGCACCTCTTTTAAGGTGATGCAAGCTTCTTCTTGGTTAAGAAATCTTAGTAACGTCCCATCAAGACTTCTTTGATATAAGGTATCACTAATAATGATGAAGTGTGAGGATCTTTAGATGAAGGTTTTGCATAGGTTATGTGTAAGATCAGATGGAAAGTTGCCATTTTTAAGAAAAGTGAAGTGTCATGATACCAAGGTGAGCCAAGACCAACAAATTTGTACGCAAATTTTGATTCAGGAATGTCAAAAGTTGGTATGAGAAGATATTCAAAGAGGAATTCACATTTCAAGCTATTTTGTGGCATGTCTAAAAATGATCTAGTGGTGCCCATCACATCTGCTACCCTATTGTTGATCTTTGGGATTTGTTCAAAAGTGATGTTGATGAAGTACTCTTTGAAGCTATCTACCATTTTATTATATGGCATTAGTTTATCATCTTTGGTCTGGTAATCATTGTTAACCTATCTCACTATCAGTTGGGAACCCCCGAAAACCTGTAGTTCTTGAATTTTGTATTGGATAGTAGTCCTCAACCCTATGATGAGGGCTTCATATTGAGCTATATTGTTTGTATATGGAAATTACAATCTATAGGACTTTGGGATGCAATCACCTTGTGGGGTGATGAATAGAAAACCTACTTCAGATCCATGTTGTGTGTGTGACCCATCAAAGTATAAATTCCACTATTTTATCATTGTTAGGGTGAATATAGCTTCATCTAGAAACTATGATGCTAAGGGATTGTCTGCATATAATAGTGCTTCAACTAACTGATCAATGATCAGGTATCCTTTGATTTCCTTGTGATCTATGTACTCAATATCAAACTCACTGAGGATCATCACCCATTTTTCCATGCGACTTGTGATAATAGCCTTTCATAATAAATACTTTAATGGATCGACCTTAGAAATAAGCTTGATTTCATGACTATGTATATAGTTTCTTAGATTTTGAGAGGTGAAGACCACTGTTAGACATGCCGTTTTGATTGGATTATAGTTAAGCTCAAACCATACTAAGGTCCCACTAATATAATAAATAGCCCTTTCCTTTCCTGTTTCATCTTGTTGTGCCAAGAGAGCTCCTAATGTTGTTGAAGTTGCTGAGATGTACAATATTAAAGGTTTTACTAGTATTGGTGGTATCAAGACTAGTGGTGTTACTAGATAATATTTTAGCTATTGGAATGGTTCACAATGATTTTCCCATTCGAAGTCCACACCTTTGTGAAAGAGGTATGTAAATGGATGACACTTATCTGCCAACCATGCGATAAACATCCTGATAGATTGCAATTTTCCTTGAAGGATTCTAAGTTGTTTCAATATTTTAGGTGGAGAAATTTCCATTATAGCTTTGAATTTGGAAAGGTCCACCTCGATTCCCCTTCGTGATACAATGTACCCAAAATTTTACCAATAGTGACTCCAAAGACACATTTTTTTGTATTCAACCTCGTGCCTGATATTTTTCAACTTTGTCAAATATTTTAGCCAATACTTCTAGATGTCCTTTCCTTGTTAATTATTTTGCTAGGATATTGTCCAAACAATCTTCTAGGATCTTGTGGAACATTTCATAAAATATCAAGGTCATTTCCCTTTGATATGTTTCCCCTGCATTCTTTAGACCAAAAGGTATGACATTCTAATAGTATGTTCCTCATAGATAGGTAAATGTTGTTTTGTGTTGATCTTCTTTGGCTATCATTATTTGATTATATCCCAAGAACCCATCCATAAGAGAAAGCATCTCATGCCCAAGTGAAAGATGAACAATGATGTCTATGCTAGTGTAACCAAAGATTTTGACATCTGAAATGCTTGTGACCCTTCTAGGGTTTTTCACCTAAAAGGGTATAAGATTTGGGGCCAAAATGCATTGTTACATTCAAATATTGATGTGATGTGGGTGAAATATGCTTAAATGAAATGAAATAAATGCAAAAAACCAATGAAATAGATCAATTATTAAATGTAAACTAGGAAATGCAAAGTGCTGGAAAACACAGTGTTGTATGTAAACATGAACTAGAAACATAAACAAATACAAATAGAATTGAACGAAATTGAATGGGGTACACCTAAAAACTAAAACAAGATATGGGAAGGTTCTGGAATGCTACAAAATTCAATGTTGATGCCCACTAGGACTCATTCGCCATAGATGGCAAATTAGTCTTACTTCTAGTAAAATTTGCCGGAATAGGTTTCAAGATGTCAGGAACTCTGAACTTCAGAAAACTCTTTTTCTAGCCTGGTAGTGGGACTCATTTGCCAAAGATGGTGAATCAATCCACCTACAGAAATCTACAAAGTCAAAGGTCAACTCTATGGGTCCTGGTTTGTACTTTTCTGCTTGTCGGGATGCCGAATTTAAATCTGCAGAAAATAGGCTGAAAAGGGTCTTCAAGCTCCAATTAGGGTTATGTTGAATTTTATAACTTTGATGACTTATTGACCACTTTTCAACACCTCTCTCCTTGACAAATATGTGTACAAGACTTGCAAACACACATGCAAAGAGGGGGAAAATGGTTAAGGGTTAGAGTATAGGGGTTTTCCTTGGTCAAACCCCACTTTGGTAATCAAACCCTTGATAATGAAATGAAATAAGAAAGGAATGATGAAAAAATAACATGAAAATGTCATAAAATCACCAAACCCTTGTTGTTAAAGTCTAAGGATATGTCAATGGCTGCACCAAGATGCTTGATAATTGTTTGATTGAGTGATGAAAATGCTAGAATGCCTGAATGTTAAGATGCATGAATGAACTATGTTGATTGGGGGTTAAAATGAATAGAAAATCACATATTTATACACAATTATGCCCTAATTTCTTGAAAATATATCATAGTCTGACCTTAGGTCTTTAGTAATAAAACCCACGGTAGTTTAAGTTTATTTTGATTTTTGTGCCAAGAGGGACTCATTCACCACCCTAGGAGAATGGGTCCCACTCAAGGCATGTGAATGGGTGTTGAGAATTAAGTTGTCTTAAATGATGTTTGTCAAGTTTTCATTCAGAAATACACTTAATTAAGACCTGTTAGTGCATAAAGGGGTCAAAGCATAAGAAAGGTGTATTTGTTGATGACAAGTCTAGAAAAGCGTGAAAGTTTATTACAAGAATTTACAACACTTTAAAATAAGACTTGGTAAGTGATAAAAAAAGGGGTATGTAAGTGAATTATAATAAGAAGAGTCTAGAAAAGTGTGAAAATGTCTTACAATACTTCACAACACCTTTGCAAGACATCATAAAGTCCTAGTGATTCATAAAGATTCAAGACCTAATGTGAATGTGTGGGCCACATTGCAACATTAAATAAAGGAAAAATCAAGCCAAATAAGCACAAGGATGGACAAAACAAGAAAAAGTAAAAGGGTTACTTTTTTCGTGTCCATAGTTAGCCCCCACTTTAGTGAGAGGATGAACTTACTTCAAACTCACACTAAAGTTGCCGAACACACAATCAAGAGAGGTCCGAATGCACTAATGCCTGGTGAGATGAGACAAAATCAATAAAGAGGGATGATCAAGCCCCCAAGATCAAGATCCCATGGAAAACCAATCATAAGCACAAAGGAACACACATGAAAGTGATGAAAATGAATGAAGGAAAGAAGAGAAAGCTTCAATCGTTTGTCCATCTCGTTGTGGATTAGATCTAGGTTGTTTTTTTGGAACAAGAAATGCGTACTCACTTTGGGGTGATGAAACTCATGGATGTCCATCAGGTGAGAAGGCCTGAGTATACTCCCTCTAGGGCCATGAAACTTCTGGTTGTCTACAGGGTGAGAAGGCCTGAAAGGTGAGAAAAATTCACTCACGGTTGGTATGCACTCACCCACAAGCAGGTGGCTATGGGGAAAATTCATGCCTTAGAATGGGCTTTCCCACTCAACCATATAATAACTTTAATAAGGTGCCAGAAAGGACAATGTTGTTTCGTGCTTCATGAGACAAGCAAAGATTTGTATGCTTAGAACTCATGAACGAATGTGATGGCACCACAGGCATGCAAGCTGTGTTATGGAAGGTGTCCATGTAAATGCAACACACAAAAAGAAAAAGAAATGTTCAAAGGAGTCTTGCTTAATTCATGTGAGATATTTAACTTAGGGAACATTGTGTCTAATGTCTCCAAGAGAGGACTAACAAAGAATAGAAAATTTGCAATTTAGGGGATGCAATGCATCGTATCAAGCCACTAAGAGGAATGAAATATGCTAAGAGATATCACACTCATGAAATACATCACACCCAATGTCTTCAACAAAGTGACAAACACATCGTATAAAGTAACAAGGTTGCACTAAGAACCCAAAAAAAATGAATAATGCCAATGTATGCCCCCACTTTAAAGGAATTGCTACACATTGTTTTGTGAGCAATTAATTTAAAGTGGTGAATGAAAAATGAAAAAAGAAACAAGACATGAGAGCCAACATAGAAAGCCCCTATGCCAAGTCATACGTTTTCAAGTAAGGCTACGTCATGCAAATGAAAAAAGAACAAAAGAAAAAGGGGTTTCCCCCAAAAAGGAACACAACAAACACATAAGGGATCTATGGATATGGGGTCAGTATGTTCGTTGCTGCAATGTTTTGATGAAATAGCTCGGAACTGTCATCATTCCTTGAATACATAGAACTGGAAGAATGACAGAAAGAGAGTGAAAAAAAAAGAAAAAGAAAATCCATTTTGGGTCAACATGGAAGAGACATAGGATGTCTCAATGCTTTGCATCATCCTCAAAAAGGAAAACACAAGAAAAAAGAAAATGGAAAATGAAAAAAAAAAAGGTTTTGGGTCAATATGAAAGAGACATTGTGGTCTCAATGTCTTGTGTCATCCCCAAAAGGAAAACACAAAACAAAGGAAAAAAAGGAAAATAAAAAGACTTTTTGGGTCAACATGGAAAGACATAGGGCATCTCAATGCTTTGAATTATCCCCAAAAGGAAAAAATAAAACAAAGGCGAAAAACGAAAATAAAAAGACCTTTTGGGTCAACATGGAAGAGACATAAGTTGTCTCAATGCTTTGCATCATCCCCAAAAGGAAAAAACAAAACAAAGGCAAAAGGAAAAAGTAATGTATGACATATAGAAGAATGGAGGTACAAATAGAGGAAGTGTACAAAGAGAGAGAGAACATCAAATGTCACGTCATGGGGGAACACGATACACACATGCACATGCAAAAGAAAAGAAAGATACTAGTAATGCAAAGGTAAGTCGACCATCAAACAAGTCATCCACCTCCCAATCTCAGTTAGGATAAGTAGAAGGTGAAAAAAATAGCTAGGGAACAAGGAAAAATGCATTACTAGGACAAAGCTAACAACTTTTTTTCCCGACTGAGTGCAAGGAAAGAATGAGTTGAGATAGGTGATGGGAAAGGGCATGCAATAGTGATAATGAAAGATTCTACAACTATTGCATGATGAGGTGTTTGGTAGTTTATGGATTGATTGGATAGCAATTATCGCCATCAAAATGATACTTGCTCAATATTTCTTTCAATTGGTGACACTCATCACTTCTATGTCCAAGAACGCGATGATATGCACAATGTGGAACATTAAAATCTTTAGGATAGATTACCAACCTATTCATAGGTGGTAATAAAATGAGTTCTTTGTTTAGAAGGATTTTCAATTTCCTTTCACACTTAGGTGGTGGATGGAGAGGAAATTTTAGTTTTTTTTCAGCTTGTAAGGTCGTTTGCATTTACTAGATTCACCCTTTTCATGAATTGAAGGAGGAAGAGTACCAAAAGGGATCCTATTATCCTTGTCATTGGTGTCATGTAAGGGTTGTTCAGGAGGAAGAAGGACATTCAGATCAGGAGGGGAATCAAGGATCACCATGCCATCATCATTAAGTATCCAATATTCTAAAAGAGGCTTGTTGTTATGAGGAGGATCTTGAGAGCCTAACCTTGTTGTGTTTTCATCTATTGGTCTTTGTTCTAAAAGTTGATGAATGTTATGTTCAGTTGTTGTATCACATCCTTGTTTGCTTAATATTGTAAAACCTTTGCCATAAGTTTCTTCAAGGTTGATTGGTGTGTTTGTAACTTTTTTTATCATAGAATGGTTGAGGAGTTGCCTAGTTAGAGGAACTAGGTCCAATTTTTGGAGGGAACTTAGGTCCTTCATTTGTTGTAGGATGTAAGTAACCAAGCGTATCAGGAGGTGAGACTATAGGAAGGTCTTGTTGTTTCATGGATGGGTAAAGGGATGCATTGGCGTCAAGGTTGTCAAGACATTCATTTACAAACTTATTCATGCTATCATCATCTTCTCCAATGATGTCAACAACATGAGGAGGAAATTCATGTGGAGTTGAAGGAGCATGAGGAAGCTCAAGGTCATTAGGATCAGTTCCAAAGGTACAAGTTGACATGTCCACCAAGGATTTTAATGACATCCAAAACTTATTAAAGAAAAAATCCATGATGAAAATGAATGAAAGTACACTAAATGCAAGAAAATAGAAAATATAGAAAGTATGAAAGAATGTAATAACAAAAAATTGTAATGCAGAAAATGCCCAAAAAATGCCAGAAAATGCAATGCAGAATGTGCAACTGGACTAATTCGCCCAGGGTGGAAAATGAGTCCAGGGATGAATGTTTTCTGAGTTTTTTCAGAAATTTTAAATGAAATTTGATGTTTTTCAGATTGTCTTATGCAGAACTATGATGTAAATGCATAATTTCAGTGTTTTTAAATGATTTAAAATGCAAAAATGAAACTATACGATCTTTTCACTAATGCAATTTTGAAAACCCTAGGATGCAAAACAATGCAAAACCTAATGCAATGGTGATGCAATCTAAACCTAGGATGCAAATTCACTTGAAATCAGAAGTAAAAATGCTCAAAATTTGGGCTCACCAAAATGTAACCAAAGATTTTGGCACCCAAAATGCTTGTGACCCTTTTAGGGTTTTTCGCCTAAAGGGTATAAGATTTGGGGCCAAATTGCAATGTTACATTCAAATATTGATGTGATGTGGGTGAAATATGCTTAGATGAAATGAACTAAATGCAAAAACCTAATGAAATAGATCAATTATTGAATGTAAACTAGGAAATGCAAAGTGCTGGAAAACACAGTGTTGTATGCAAACATGAACTAGAAACATAAACAAATACAAACATAATTGAATGAAACTAAATGGGGTGCACTTGGAAATTGATTTAGCAGATTTGGGAAGGTTTTGGAATGCTACAGAATTCAATGCTAATGCCCATTAGGACTCATTCGCCATAGATGGAAAATTAGTCCTACTTCTGGTTAAATCTGTCAGAATAGGTTTCAAGATGTTAGGAACTCAGAAATTTAGAAAACTCTTTTTCTAGCCTGGTAGTGGGACTCATTCACCACATATGGAAAATCATTCCACCTACAAAAATATACAAAGTAAAAGGTCAACTCTGTGGGTCCTGGTCTATACTTTTTTGCTTGTCGGGTTGTCAGATTTGAATTTATAGAAAATAGGCTAAAAAGGGTCTTCAGGCTCCAATTACGGTTATGTTGACTTTGATAACTTTGATGACTTATTGACCACTTTTCAACATGTCTCTCCTTGACAAAACTGCGTACAAGTCTTGCAAACACACATGCAAAGAGGGGGAAAATGGTTAAGGGTTAGAGTATAGGGGTCTTCCTTGGTCAAACCCCACTTTGGTAATCAAACCCTTGATAATGAAATGAAATAAGAAAGGAATGATGAACAAATAAGATTAAAATGTCATAAACTCACCAAACCCTTGTTGAAGTATGAAGATATGTCAATGGCTGCTCCAAGATGCTTGATAATTGCTTGATTGAGTGATGAAAATGCTAGAATGCTTGAATGTTAAGATGCATGAATGAACTATGTTGATTGGGGGTTAAAATGAATAGAGAATCACATATTTATATACAATTATGCTCTAATTTCCCAAAAATACAACACCATAGGCCGACCTTAGGTCTTTAGGAATAAAAACCCGCCAGCAGTTTAAGTTTATTTTGATTGTTGTGCCGAGAGGGACTCATTCGCACCTTGGGGGAATGGGTCCCACTCAAGGCATGTGAATAGGTGTCGGGAATTAAGTTGTCTTAAATTATGTTTGTTGGGTTTTCATTGAAAAAATACACTTAATTAAGACCTATAAGTGCATAAAGGGGCTAAATAAAGCATAAGAAAGGTGTATTTGTTGATGACAAGTCTATAAAAGTGTGAAAGTTTATTACAAGACTTTACAACACTTTAAATAAGACTTGGTAAGTGATAAAAAAGGGGTATGTAAGTGAATTATAATAAGAAGAGTCTAGGAAAGTGTGAAAATGTCTTACAACACTTCACAACACCTTTACAAGACATCATAAAGTCTTAGTGATTCATAAAGATTCAAGATCTAATGTGAATGTGTGGGCCACATTGCAACATTAAATCAAGGCAAAATCAAGGCAAATAAGCACAAGGAGGGACAAAACAAGAAAAAATAAAATGGTTACTTTTTCCATGTCCACAGTTAGGTAGTTGGAAATCATCCTTAGGACAAGCCTTGTTTAAATCCCTAAAATTTGTACATATGTATATGCCCCTAGTAGGTTTTGGGTTGGTACAAGGTTTGAAGCCCACTATGGATAGTCAATGAGTCTTATGAAACCCACATCAAGAAACTTCTATATCTCTACCTTGGCCAATAATGCAATTTGGGGATGCATTTTTCTAAACTTATTCTTGACTAGTTTCACATTAGGATGCACTACCAATGACGTGTTGAGACTAGGAATATCTGCATTTGACTTGGCAAAGAAATTTTTTATTTATCTAAGGAACATTGCTAGATTTTTTTGTTCCTCATCATCCAATGAATATGCATGGAAAAAGACTTGAGGTGCCTTTGTTGTTCCAACATTGACTGGTTGTGATGATTTCACAAGGATTGCTAATCTCTCTTGCTTTATATTAGGGATATTGAATCCTTCATCCTTAGGCACCTCATAGAGGTTTTCGCCATTGGATGCATCCTTTGTTTTTACTATTTTATGATTAGAAAGTGCCACATTGTGGTTTTCACTTGGAGATCTTGTTTTGATTTTTAAATTTTCTATTTTTGTAATTGAAGGATTCAATTGTGTCCCAAAAATAGGCTTGTGTATCTAGCTCTATATCAAAACCTAATTTATGGTCTCCAAAAGGTATGTGATCTGAGACTCCCATGAACTTTGAGATTTCCTCATCATTTTCAAATGAATCTAGAACTAGTGCTTGTTGTTGGTCCTAGTCGATAAGTTGGGGATATACAAGTTTGAGTTCTTTTTCTTGGGTGAGGGATGAAAAGGATGAGGTGGTAATCATACATATCGAGGCATGCTCAAATAGGTCAGTGATACCCATGGGTGAGTCATAAATGTTCTTGTATTTAAATATTTTTAACCAAGAAGAAGCTTCATCTCCCTCAAACAAGATATCCTTAATGAGAGGGACCACATCTTTTTTTTAGGTATAACCAAGACCAATGTTCTTTATTCACTTTTCTAGTATTATTGGTTCACGCATTCCTTGTTATTTTAGACCAAGGCCACCTATACCTTTGTAACCCATTCTTTTCATTAGTTGGAACCCTTTACTATTTTTATCCACTAGAAGTGAAGGTTCTTCTAGTTCATCTTGATATATGCATTTAGATATATTTCCTCCATCTATGATCTCTATGTTTAGATCCCCCTATTTTTCAAATGCAACACATGTTTGAACTTTTTGGATACCTTTTTAATATGTTGTGGTTGACCATATATTTTTAGACTTAGTGGTAATTGTCCCAAAAAAAAAGAATCTTTTAGGTTATATTCAGCACAACCATTGTCTTTGATTTGTGTCTTGATTTCTAGGATTACCTGCTTTGAAATTGATGTAGATTCCAATGTTGATGGATCAACATAAGAGGAGGATAATGAAACTTCATCATTTTGGGAACTTGAAACACTTTATAATACTTCTCCTCCATACTCTTGTAGTAGTAGAATTGTTTTGGAGATCCATGAATCATAATTTCCTTGTCATTGTAGGGAAATTTAATGCATTGATGGTAAGTTGACGCTACGACCTACATGGCATGAATACATGGGCAACCAAGAAGAATTTTATCGGGTAAGTCAAGATCCAAGACTTGAAATTTTGTTCCTACAATTGCTGGCCCAACTTGTATGGGTAATTTGATTATTTCTTCAGAATTCTGTTCATTGTCAACATATGCCTAGATTGTGATACCTTTTGTTCTTTCAATCACATCCTCATAGTAGCCCATTTTTTTTTATCAACTGGAGGGTACAAATGTTTAAGCCTACACCTCCAACTATCAATACTCTTTTGACTTTGTTTTTATGAATGTAGAGCTCATGATGAACTGCACGATTATGGAATGTTTGAGATGGGAGGTCATCTTGTGTGAATAGTAATAGATGGTTGGATGCAATGTGTCCTACCATGGCTTGGAATTTCTCGATATCAATATCAGTAGGTACTGATGATGATAGAAGGGAATTGTATAAGACCTCTTTATGTGTAGGTGAAATCCTCAAGAGGTCCAAAATATAGATTTGTGTGGGATTTTTCTTGAGTTGGTTGAGTAAACTATAATCCATGGGATTATCTTTTGATGGTCCTTTTGCTTTCAAAGGGGCTCCTTGGATAGTAACATTCCCTCTTCGTGTGGTGACTCCACACTCAAGATTTAGGCCTTGTATAGTGATAACTGAGATGTGTTGGTCATAACAATGTGTGTTACCTATGACATTATCATAGGTATTATTGAACTGATTGTACACTTTTCCCTTTCCGACGTCATTTCCTTTCTCATGGTCAAGCATTGGATTCTTGTATATTCCCAAGTCATTGTTTCTCGAGTTCCTAGGACATTGATCAATGTTTACCTCACCATGATCTATGAGGTCTTTGATGACATATTTTAGTTTCAGACAATTGGATGTTGTTGGAAGAATAAGGAGATGCCATTGATGAACTTGTTGACAACATGAGCATGTGGGATGAGAACAAAGTCAATAGTTATGCATTGCAGTGTTGTCATTGATGTCAACATTGTATCTTGGTATGAAGACTATGGTGTAGATCAATTTGGGTGTCTTGAGCATGATTAAGGATGATTATATCAGACAATTTTGCAAGAAGGTTTGAATTGGTGAAGGCAATAGTTATGGAAATTGACCAAGTGTCAATTCAAGTGATTATGTGTACAAGGGATCCAATATTTGGGTCCACATTGGTCCACTGATGAATATTTTTCTTTGTGCTTCTAACAGATTTTTTGGTTGATAGAAGATCTTAATTCTAGAGTTTCATCTTGTTTTGGCTTTTGGTGTGGAAGTTATGAGTAATAGAAGTTTGGACTAGTAGTTGTAGGCATTTTTTAGTGCAATATACATGTTTTAATGAATCTGCACTTCTCCATGGATTGGAATCTATCCTTGTGGATTTGTGGAGATGTTGACAGGTGTCAGTAGAATGTAGATTCCAAATGGCATAGAGTTTGGAGGTCCGCGTGTCCTAATATGGTTGTACAGTTGGAAAATTTTGTTATTTTGTCATTACCTGTGCTAACCTAATGAACTTTATTTGTTGTGGAGGTTGAATATGTTTTGATTTATTATGTGGGTTCTATTTTTAGGTCCATGTTGACCTATTTCAAATTGTTGTAAGATTTAAATCTTGGTGGTAAGTGTGTGTGTATGGATCTTGAGCCGACAAGCTACATTTTGCTTATTACATCCAATTAGGTTGAACTAATTGATGTTTTGGATGAAGCGGGTGTATAAGTAGGATCATTTTCAATGTTTTTGGATGGTGTGATGAGTGACAAGTTCTTGTGGATGTGAATTGTGCAAATATAGAGAAAATGCAGAGTAGAGTAGAGTGTTAAGTCATATCAATATGAAGTGTGTAAAGTTTGTATTCTGACCTTCATTGGAACTATATTTCATGCATATGTCAGATGTAATTATAATAGTTCAAAACTTGGTTGTGTGCCACTATCTCATCTATCTTTCTTTTCTCATTGGGAAGTGAGTCCCCTTGCAGTGAGAAGTTCTGTAATATACTATAATTGGTTATAATATATTGTGAGCTAATCCTCACCTTGGTTTTTCTCATTTTGGGTTTTCCATGTAAAAATTTGGTGTTCATGTGTCATGTGATGTTGTTGGTTGTTTTCATGCTTTCATTCATTATTGAAAATTTAATATCCTATGAGTATTAGATGTTTAAATGATTAAGTGGTTTAAAAGAATATCCATTCACCCCCCTCTCAATATTCTAGGTGTTCAACAATTGGTATCAGAGCTTGGTTCCTTGGAAGGAGCTTAACCAATTAGGGAAGATATTGGAGGTTGAACACATAGCCATTAGAAGACTACTTATTCCTCTGAAAGAGATTCATGCTATTGGATCTACAAAAGAAGATTCCATATTTGACATAAATGGAGAACTAAAAGTTTCTCTTGAAGATCTAGAAAGAACTGAAGGTGAAAATGGAAATATAAATGAAAATGTCAAAGAAGCAAATGAATGTATTATAAAATTTAGAGAGCAAATCAAGAAATTCAGAGAAAGGAATAAGGAAGTAAGTGAAAAATTGAAGCAAGCAAATGAAACAATTACCAGTCTGAAAGTGCAAGTTGAAGAAAGAAAAAGAGTTGAAGAATGTTTGAACACAATGGTGAAAATAAAACCTAAAGAATGCAAAAATCTTGAATGAGAAGTTGTGAATCTGAGATCAGATCTTGAAAAATAAGGAGTCATGAAGACAAATTCAAGATGAGTTGTACAAAGCTTGATAAAATGATTGTAAATCAGAAAGGCTCCAAAGATAAAGAAGTTTTAGGATTTGAAAAGGTTGAAATTTAAAAAGCAGATTAGATACCGAATGTTGAAAAGGAGATCAATGAACAAAATAAGACTAAAAATAAGAACAATGTCAAGAAGATATAGAATTAAAGGAACGAAGTTAGAAGACCATCAGTCAGACAACCAAATGCACAAAGGTACCCATCCTTTAATGGTTTATGTTATTCTTGTAATAAATTTTGATATAAGGCCATAGAATGTAGAAGTAGAATGAATCAAAATGTTCAATATTTTCTCGGTGAGTGTTTTGCATGAAAATTATTTGGTCATAGAGCTAGTGAATGTAGAAGCCAAATAATGAATAGTTATAATGTTCAATGGTATAATGGTTCAATCTTTTAATGACTATTGTTATACATGCAATGGATTTAGACATAAAGCTAATCAATGTCGATCTAGAATGAATGGAAGTAAGATATGTCAAAAGAATGTCATATGCTATAATTGCAATAGGCCTAGACACTTACCTTGACCCTCCAAAGAATCCTCAGTAGGAGAATCCTCCACATCAACAACTTCAACTTCCACCTGCTGTTTACTAAAGTTCATCACCGAGTTCTCTAGTAGCTCCAAAAGCGCTTTCTTATCCTCAACCTGCTCAAAACCCTTATTGTTAGGGGTCACCAAACCATTTTTCAAAAGGGAAGCCTCCCTAGAATTATTGAAACCATGTCCTTGAGATATTTTTCAACCATACAATGCCCCTTATCAGCCTTAATGCTCCCCTATTTCCCCTTATCATTGAAAACATTGTTGGAAATAGGTTGCCATTCAATTGCAAATCCTAAACATTAATTATTTCATGTATCTCCTGGATTCTTGGAATGTGTTCAACAACACTAAGATTAAGATGAGATTAATATTTGATGAAATAATCATGATTATTGACATTTGTAATTAATTCTAAATGTAAGAAGCATGTGAGGGTGTCCATAGTGAGTTCCTAAATAATAGGGACACATGGGACACCCACATGGTAAGGTGACACTCACCTTGTGTTCAGTTAACTATACAGAGTAACAATTAACACTTCTGAATGCATGTAAAGATCGTAGGAGTTAGGATTCAATGTTTGCATGTTTGAAGTTCATTTTAGTTTAGTTCAGATCAATTTAGTTTAGTTTAGTTTAGTTCAGAATTAGTTTAGTTTAGTTTAGTTTAGTTTAGTTTAGTTTAGTTTAGTTTAGTTCAGTTTAGTTCAGTTCAGTTTAGTTAAGTTTAGTTAAGTTTAGTCCAGTTCAATTATGGTTCAATTATCTTCAGTTGCATGCAAGTGCATGTTGCATGCATGTTGGTTATTTTGAGTTGCATGTAGTTAGCTTTAGTTAACTTGGAATGCATGGTTAATAACTTGAGTTGTATGACAGATAACATGGACTATCTCCAGTTAACAGGGGATGACCATTTTTGCATGAATGGTGTTGAGTAATTGTTTCAGTTAACTAGAAATCACTTGGAGCCAACATGGGAAACCAAGATGCCTTCTTGGAATTAACTCCAATGCATGATAAGATATTTCTGAAGGCTCAATTAAGTAGGATTACTTAAGGGCGCCAACTTTGAGGAAGAGCTTTGGAATTATCACCGAATTGAGGGAGAAGTTGTAGCTTTAGTTTGGGACACCCAAATGCATGAAGCACATGTTGTAAGCTTTAGTCTTCACTGAATAACTCAACTTGAAGGAATATGGTGTACCTTTTCAAGGGCTTGAGCTTGTGCATTGTAATTATCACCATTTAGAGATTACAAGGTTGCATATTGTCTCTATATCTCATTCAAGTTGAAGAGAGTTTTAATAATTGTTATTGCAGGTGTGAAGAAGATTGGTAAATATAGAAGAAGCATTCTCAAGCAAGAATTGGAGCTATTGTAATTCAAAGATTGAATAATAGAATAATTCTTGGTGGAGTTTTTTCCCGAAAGGGTTTCTCCACAGTACATCTTGTGTGATCTTTCTAATATCCTGTCTAGTTCTTCTATCAACTTCTCTCTTCATTCTACAACAGTAAAATGAATTAATCAAGATAATCACCCACAAAGAATATATGTAACAAAGAAAGAGCTTACTTAGATCAGCAATATTAAAGTTTTACAGAGTATTAAGCTAAGAAAACACCTCATTTTTCAACATTTGGTATCAGAGCTGAGGTTGGGTAGAGTATTGGGATGCCTTTGTCTTAAAGTTTGAAGGATTTATTGGCTTAGTGGGAGCTCTTATTATTTTAGTAATTTGTTGATTTTGGAATTAAGTTTTTGTTACAATGAATTGAAGGTTAGATATTGAAAGGTTCAATGGTTCTAACTATGAAATGTGGAAATTAAAAATGGAAGATCTTCTTGAAGAAAGAGATCAATGGTTAGTGGTTAATAATGAGACAAAGACACCTACAACTATGTTAGATGAAGATTGGGCTAAGTTAGATAAAAAGGAAAGAGGAACAATTAGATTGTGTCTTGCTGATGCTGTTCTTTTAAATGTTTCAGTGGAAACCAGTGCATATAAATTATGGAAAAGAATAGGAGACATTTATCAAACAAAGAGTCTAACAAATAAGTTGTATTTGAAAAGGAAATTATATTCATTGAAAATGAAAGATGGTGATTCAGTAGCACAACATTTAAATGATTTCAATTTAATTCTCAGTCAGTTAGCATCCGTAGATGTAAAGCTTGAGGATGAGGATAAGTACATTTTATTGCTTTGCTCTTTACCAGATTCTTGGGAAAACCTAATAGTTGCAATTAGTGGTAATGGTGCAGATCCAAAGATGGAAAAGATTATTCCTACTCTCCTATCAGAGGAGATGAGGAGGAAATCTAAAACTGGCTCCCAAGATGCCTTGTTTGTAAGAGGTAGGCCTAAAGAGAAGGAATCTAAAGCAGACAAGAAAGAAAAGGGTAAGTCTAAAGGACGGTCAAAAACCCCTAGTAGGAGTAAGGTAAAGTGTTGGAATTACAGAAAACCTGGACATATTAAAAAGGATTGTAAGAGAAAGAAGAGTACTAATGCTTCTACAAAAAAAATCTGATGAGAGTAATGATACATTACTCATTTCTTCTAATACTGTTGTTGATAACTCTTGGCTTCTTGATTTAGGTTGCTCCTATCATATGACTCCTAGAAAGGAGTGGTTCTCTAAGTATACTGCATATGATGGAGGAGATGTCTTCTTTGGAGACAACAACACAACAAAGGTTGTTGGAAAAGGAGAGGTAAAATTTTGTTTCAGTGATGGTAGTGTTAATACCCTTAATGATGTTTTACATATTCCAGGACTTGCAAGGAATTTACTTTCTGTCTCTAAGTTTAATGATTCTGGAATGCACGTGACATTTGACAAAGGTGGTTGCAGATTGGTGAAAGGGAATATGGTGGTTGCTAAAGGATCTCAGATTGGGACTTTGTTTAAGCTGAATACCTCCAATGTAAATATTTTATCAAATGTAACTGAAGCTGAAAATACATGTATGCTATGGCACCATAGATTGGGCCATATAGGTAAAAAAGGTCTTAGGACCATTCTTAATAAAAATTTGGTTGACGGTATTCCTAATTATAATATTGGAAAAAATGACTTTTGTGAGCACTGTGTGTTTGGAAAGCAATCTAGATCGAAATTTCCTAGTGGTACAAATAGAGCTAAAAGATTATTAGAGATTAGTCACTTAGATGTAATGGGTCCTGTGGATATTGACTCTAATGGAAAATCTAGATACTATATTACATTTATTGATGATGTCGCAAGATACACTTGGATATATTTTATGCATAACAAATCTGATGTGTTTAATAAGTTTAAGGAATTTAAGGCTTTGGTTGAGAAAAAATCATATTATAAGATAAAAGTGTTGAGATCAGATAATGGTGGTGAGTATTGTTCTAAGGAATTTGATGATTATTGTAAGCATGTAGGAATAGTGAGATAGAAAACTACTCCATATACACCTCAAAAAAATGGAGTAGCAGAAAGGATGAATCAAACCTTAATGGAAAGAGCTAGGAGTATGTTAAGTAGTGCTAAGCTTGAATGGTCCTTATGGGCTGAAGCGGTATGTACTTCTTGTTATTTAATCAATAGATCCCCTAGTTCATCTATTGAAGATAAAACTCCTTATGAGATGTGGTTAGGTAAGAAACCTAGTGTTGCACATTTAAGGATCTTTGGTTGTGAGGCTTTTGTTCACGTGCCTCAAGAAAAGCGATCTAAATTGGATCCTAAAGCACAAAAGTGCATTTTCATAGGTTATGGTGAAAATGTAAAAGGATACAAGCTTTGGAATCCACTAACAAGAAAAGTTTCTTTATCTAGAGATGTTATTTTCAGGGAATTTAGAGCTTATTCAGGAGAAGAAAAACCAAAGGAAAATGATATTTCTCGAACAGTGCATTTTGAGACAAATACTGAGAAGCAACAAGATGCACGTGTTGAAGAACAAGTGGATGAATCACAAGAAGAGAGTTCAGAGAGTTCTTCTGAAATAGAGGCTCAAGATGAGAATATTGAGGAACCAGATGAAACTCCTTTAAGGAGAACCACAAGACAACGAAATCCCATTGATAGGTATAGCCCACCTAATTTCCATTGCATTTTTGCTTTAATGAGTACTAATGATGAACCCAGTTCTTACAGGGAAGATTTGTCCTTAGACGAGAAAAAGATTTGGTCACAAGCTATGCATGAGGAAATGGAATCTTTGGATACTTGTGACACATGGGATCTTGAGAGTTTTCCCAAAGAAAGAAAGGCCATTGGTTGTAAATGGATCTTTAAAAAGAAGATTGGTGCAGATGGTAATCTCGAAAGGTACAAGGCTAGATTAGTAGTCAAGGGCTACTCCCAGAGAGAGGGAATTGACTTTAATGAAATCTTCTCTCCTATTGCTAAATTAACTTCTATTAGATTCTTCTTATCTATTGCTACTGCTCATGATTTTGAAATTGAGCAAATGGATGTGAAAACTACTTTTTTGCATGGGAATCTTGATGAGGAGATTTATATGAAGCAACCTGAAGGTTTTGTTGTAAAAGGAAAAGAAGAATTGGTTTGCAAGTTAAAGAGATCTTTATATGGATTGAAACAATCATCGGGAATGTGGTACCAGAAGTTTGATGCTTTCACATTAAAAATTGGTTATGTTAGGAGTGAGGAAGATCATTGTGTTTATATAAAAATTATTGATGATCAACTTTTAATTATTATCTTGTATGTTGATGACATGTTGTTTATTGGTAACATCAAGGTAATGATCAGAGAATTGAAAGCACAACTCGAGCACATTTGAGATGAAAGATCTAGGGGCTGCAAAATATATCCTCGGTATGGAGATCAATAGAGATAGAGGTAACATAAAGTTTTGCTTAAGTCAGAGTAATTATGTTGATACTATTTTGAAAATATTTAACATGCAGGACAATAGACCGGTTAATATTCCTTTACCAGTTGGCACAAAGTTAATTTTAGATATGAGTCATAAATTTGATTGTGATTTTGAGGAAATGTTTGAAATTCTATATGCTAGTGCAATTGGTAGTTTAATGTATGCAATGGTTTGTACGAGACTAGATATAGCACAAGCAGTGGGAGTTATTAGTAGGTTTATGTCTAACCCTGGTAAAGAACATTGGACTTATGTTAAGAGTGTATTTAGATATTTACGAGGGACTTCAGATTACTTTTTAGTTTATCATGGTTCAAATAATATTGATATTATGAATAGATCATTGGACATACAAGGGTTTGTTGATTCAGATTGGGCAGGAAATATGGACAGTCGGAGGTCGACAAGTGGTAATGTGTACACTTTGTTTGGAGCTGCAGTTAGTTGGATGAGTAAGAGGCAGCCCACGGTTGCTTTTTCCACCACATAAGCAGAGTACATGGCTGCCACACATGCCTCTAAAGAGGAAGTTTGGTTATAGAGGCTTGGCTCAGGTATTGGTTTTAATTGCAAGCAAGTTAGGCTTTAATGTGATAGTCAGAGTGCTATTTGTTTAGCCAAAAATCCTATGTATCATTCTTGTACTAAACATGTAGATGTTCAGTATCACTTTGTCCTAGAAATGGTTGAGAGTGGGAAAGTATTAATTGAAAAAGTTGACACTTTGATTAATGCTGCAGATTATCTTACAAAGCTAGTTCCTATAGATAAGTTCTCATGGTGCAAGAAGGCCATTGGCCTTGAGTCCTGTACTTGATTTAAATTTATTATTCCTTGTTTAGAATAATTGCAATGTATAATGTCAAGTGGGAGAATGTTGGAAATAGGTTGCCATTCAATTGCAAATCCTAAACATTAATTATTCCATGTATCTCCTAGATTCTTGGAATGTGTTCAACAACACTAAGATTAAGATGAGATTAATATTTAATGAAATAATCATGATTATTGACATTTGTAGTTAATTCTAAATGTAAGAAGCATGTGAGGGCATCCATAGTGAGTTCCTAAATAATAGGGACACATGGGACACCCACATGGTAAGGTGACAGTCACCTTGTGTTCAGTTAACTATACAGAGTAATAGTTAACACTTCTGAATGCATGTACAGATCCTAGGAGTTAGGATTTGATGTTTGCATGTTTGAAGTTCAATTTAGTTCAATTCATATCAGTTTAATTTAGTTTAGTTCAGTTCAGAATTAGTTTAGTTTAGTTTAGTTTAGTTTAGTTCAGTTCAATTCAATTCAGTTCAGTTCAGTTCAATTCAGTTTAGTTCAGTTATGGTTCAATTATCTTCAGTTGCATGCAAGTGCATATTGGTTATTTTGAGTTGCATGTAGTTAGCTTCAGTTAACTTGGAATACATGGGACACTCCCAAACCTTTCACCCCTTCCTCAACCAGGTTTAAATCTTGCTTCTCCTCCCTTTGACCACATTTCTTCCCCTTATACCCCTTCTTTGCACCAGATGACACATCATCCGTCATTTCAGTGACAGTTTCATAACCTTTCGACTAAGAATTAGAAACCTCAGTATCATGGTCCTTCACAAACTTACCATCTTTATCCAATGACTCCAATTCATCTGAGCCATCCTCCTCATAATCTCCACCCCATTCCTCTATCGAATCCCCTATCATAACTAGGTGCAAGCCCCTTACCTTTCCGACTAGTGGAAATCTTGGGAATTTAAGGAATAAACTTTACTTTGATATAGTCAATGATAAGCTTAATGAGACCCTCATGGAGGATAGCTTTACTAGGATTTTTTCTATGATCTTCTATGCTAGTTTCCATACAGAGGAGAAAACAATAAGGAAATGACACCAAACTGTTGTGTCTAAAATGATTTAACAACATAAAATGGTATCCATAAATAACAAAATATCTGCCATCAAGCGTGAAATATTTCATGATATCCAACACCACATCTCTCCACAACAACTTAATGGAAGACTAGTGATACCCACCGCTTCCCACACACCTAAGCTTATCCCATTAGTTTCCCTTGATGAAATTGGCCAGAGCACACTTAGAAGATCCATGGTCTTTGTAAAACTTCTTACCTTTCACGGGTAATCCCGTGATTTCAACAATTAAGCCCTCAGTGACATTCACCTCCACCCCCTGGTAGTGCAACATTCGATTATTCCATCCCTTCACAAACACCTCAGTAACCTCAGAATTAGATCCATGTAGTTTAAGGAAATAAGGGTACATGCCTCCTTTCTCCAGATGCTCCCACACAACCACATTCCAACTAAACTCTTCACAGGAGAGCGACTCTAGTTTGCAATGATCACCAACCATTGCAACCAAAGATAACCTCATTGAAACCTTCACCTTGTTTTGATGGGAAGAAAAAACTAAGAGAACAATCCAAAAATAAGGCCAAAATGCACCCATAATCCATGTTAACCTGACAAAGAAGGTACACCCAAAAATAATAACCAATTGCACGATCTCATTTTCATAAGATATGAAATTATTACTCAGACAAGCTCTGAACTCTATGCTCCTAAACTAAATAAAGAGGAGATAAAGCTAAAAAAATAAACACTTATCTGTAGACACTAAAAAATATCCTGAATCATATCATACACTTGAATTAGGTATACTAACATCATTTCCTCTTGAAACCCATCCTCTTTTCTGTTAAATTAATTAAATTAGCCTAGCTATTTAATTAATTGCATCATTTGCATCTATTAACCTAATTAATTTAATTAGGTTAATTCACCCCCTTTTCATGCTAACACTTCCTCTCATTAAATTAAATAAATCAAGCTATTTAATTTAAATCCCTAAATCTTCTTATTTAATTAAATAACCTAAGTTATTTAATTAAATAACATTCCACCTTTCCCTCATTCATTAAATCATTTTATTTAATGAATATCATCTAATTCTTCTAAATCCCCTAATTGCATAATTAATATTGTTTAATTATCTATTAAATCTAATTCCCCCCACTTGCAAGGGAATATTCCAAGGGAATATTCTTCCTTTGCACATTCCTCGAAAAAGGGAATATTCCCATGGAATATTCGTTTGCACAATTTAATTTAGGTTTAATTAACTAAATATCCTTTTTCCTCACCCATGAGAATATTCCAAAGAATATTCTCTCTCCTCACTCATTTGAAAAAGGGGAATATGTCTTTTTCTCAACAAACTTACTTAGCTTCTTGAGCAAGTTAACTTGTGACCTCTTGAACCAGTTGAAAATGTGTTTGTTTGAGGGAATGTGAACCCTTGATTAAATCTCATCTTGCATTCTCACCCGTTGATGAAAATCCATGATCCATGCCTCTTCTTTCTTTCATCCTTGACTATTGATTGATATTTTTGATCTCATCCGTTCATCTCTTTTTACCTATTCTATAAATAGAGCTTGCCTCTATTGAATAGGGATCCATCTTTCAAAAGAAAACTTATGTTGTTGAAATCACTCATACTCAAACTCACATTTAGCACATATTTAGCGTCTTTTAGTTCATTTTAATTGCATTTAGTTAGCTTCAAGCTTCTATTAATGGCTTCCATGATCACATAATGCATCCATTGAGCTTGTTTATTAACTAGGGTTTGAATCTTTTAGCTTAGAATCCATCTAGATTAGCTTAGCATTTGTATATCTTTATCATTTTAGCATAGATCATGTTTAATTAGCTTTCAACATTATCATTTAGATTAAAATCGTGTTTACATATACATCTCACAATTGTTCCATCAGTTTTCTTCAATAAAAATGACTGGGGCAAGCTCATTTATCCACAGGATTGGGAAAGGGTCGCCGTTCCACATCAATGCGACACCACTCCCACACCAGGATAAGGTTTAGATGGATTAGAGTAGACATTTAAACAATTTTGTAGTTTAGAATGCTTAGTTTGATGAATGTTTAGTTTAATCTTCATTTGAATGATCTTGTTGAGATTTGATGATAGTGGCTTTGTTATGCTTTGATTCTTCATGGATCAAGCGTAATTGACCCATACTAATCTGTCCAATCACATTTTGGCACTAGGAGGAAAAACTGATCAAATTTAATCAATTTCTATCTTGAATTCCTTTCTTTTTGAATTTTGCAGGATACGTCGACGCTCAAAATAATTTCAGCGATGCTATTGTCATCTAAAATAACGATGCCATTTAATGCTTTGATGTTGATTAAAGCAATTGTGACGCTGAATGCTTTTTAGAGGTATCAAAATTTGCAAATGGCAACACATCTCAATTGGCAACACTATCATTGTACTATTTTTCCCATAAAAGTGACACCCTTATTCACCAGAGCGATGCTCATCTTGCTCAAATAGTAATGCTATCGTAAGCAACGATGCCCAACTCTAGTAAGAAATTTAACGATCATTTTTCAACATGTGTTTTTTTTTTTTTTTTTCAGTTTATCATATTACTAACATGCTTCTAACATTGTTCTGGTTATTAGACTAACGAGGTTTTGCAAGTTGGATGATCCAAGGTAAATTGAAGGAGCATTCTCACCTTTTGAGTCTTATAATTGTAACAAGTGTTTGACGCTTTTGGGGAAATTATAACCCAATTTATTATGCTTTTCATTTTATGCTCTAGGACCTCACTAATTTTCTTTTGGGTTTAAAGCGAATGCTCAAACAAGACTAAAATTGAACCCTCATTTCATCATTGTCTTTTGGGTTTAAAATGAATTCATCTCAGCTTTAGAGGTTAAAATGAATGAGTGCTTGCTTTGATGTGACATACTTGTAGTGCATATCCAATCCCCTTGCACTTCGTGCGATCTTGGGTGAAGAGAAACACTCAAACTGTACTTCATTGTTTGTTTACACTTATAGTACGTATCCAATCCCTTTGCGCTTTGTACGATCTTGGGTGAAGAGAAATACTAAAGTACACCTCTATGCTTTGTGTCACCCTTAAGAGAGGTCTTACTATGAGACACACCCTCCAATGGGTAACTCATACACAAGTTCTTGCAAGTATGTTTACCAACAGGCTATATTAAAGGTTTGGAAATCATGAGAAAGTACCTTCTATCTTGGAATGTATAACATACTGCACCTAGTACCATGCCTTAAGTAGAATGGGAATGATAGTAAGAGCCTTAAGTGGTGAAGCGGGTGTCTATACGACTGGGTGTTCTCTGTTTGTTACTAAGAACCAAATTGTTTAGTTACCAAAAATCCTTAATGCTTGTTGGTGCAAGAAGGGTCATTCTGAAGCCACCCCACATTTTTACTATTCATTGTTGAAATAGAAAAATCCTTACAATCTTTGGATCTTCAGGATTTTGAGATTTGGTGGTCCCGAGACGTGTGTTCCGTGGAGGGGAGCCAGTGTAGCTAAATCTCTAACTGTTCACATTGTCTTAGTGTTCGGAGAAATCCAAGTGGGGACACAAAAAGTATGGCCATTTCAACCTAGGATTGTAAACTCTTGAAAGTTAGTTTAATACTTTGCTTGGTTCCAAAACATTACAACCAAACATTCACAATATTCCTCAAAATTTCAAATCCTTTAGTCTAAATATGGATACCTTTTGAAATCACCTTGATATTAATGCTTGTCCTAAGGATTTATATCCTTAGATATTTCTAAATATCTTGACTTATATATCAATCCAAATTTTCCAAAGTTAACATAGGCAACTATGGCTTGAACTTCATCCTTTTCACAAAATGGACATTGTGAAATGTATGATGTTTTGGACAGACATTTTAGTTTGGAAACATAATCAAGATAAGTGTTTGTGGTAAAAGATACTCACTTAAGCAAGATAAATTGACACAATTGAACTCCACATGACCATTTGAAGACTGATCGCTCCCATTGAACAACCTGACCTTGAAGGTGCCATCATTCAACCAAACTTTGAACTCATTAACAGAGAACAAACTGATATAATTAGTAGTTTGAGAAGCTTCACTTTTAAAACAAAAGAAACACCCATTCAGTGGAGAAATGTACCAACAATCTTAGATGAAGAAGAGGAACAAGCTGATATTGTGGCTGGAAGGACCATATTACCACCACCCGCATGGTAATAAATATCTTCTTTTCTTCCATAAACTTGAACTTTTTCTAAATGATCTCATGCAAAGTTAGGATCCCCAAAAGAAGGTATACATGTCGTCATTTTAAACTTAGGCATCTTAGTCCAAAATCTCTCAAGAAATTCCTTTTAGCACTTCACGAAACCAGAACTAGGTTGGTATACAACTTCTACAAACACGCTTCAATGAACAATATAGACTTGTATGCATTCTTTTACAGTTAGAGCCCTGGTCTTTTTCATAATTTTGAACTTCTCTAAAACATTGGGTTATTTAGGATTTAAAAATTTAGAGGTTTGGCATGTTTCTCACTACCTTGGTCTTGTCAAACAAAGGTTCACTCTAATTCAACATTGGGTCAAACATTTCATCCACCCCTTCATCAAAATTTCACCCTTCACTTCACCAAACTTTGCAAAAATTTCAAATACACCAACACTTTGTACTTAAAATTTTATCAAACCAACCCCTAACTTATCTACTTTGTATGTCAAATGAATCTTTTTCCATGCATTTAGGTAATTTAGTTATCATCTATGAACTAGTTCATATTGAAGGTCACGATTCTACCCTAAAGATTTCCAAGTTCATCAACATCGTTTATCCAACATCAAACATCAAAATATTAAGTCAAAGGTGTTGTCCCAATATGTTTGCAAAGATCACTTCCCACATCATCCATATTTTCATCACCCATTATCACCATTGATCCAAAAAGACTTAGAGTGTCCCTTTTACCTAGATTTGAGTCAACTAGAGAGTTCAAACATTGCAAATCACAACATAACTCTCCCAGAGGTGACCCAAAATTTATGGTATATATGAGATCACAACACAAGAGAATCATGGAGAAAACCAATGTTACATTTACCTCAATTGATCCAACTCCTTTAGAATTTGATCCAAGAAGTCACATTACTCCATCACAACAACCTTCATCTCCATCAGGGCCATATGAGATAGAAGATATCACAAATAATCCATTTGAACTTACTAGGGAGGAAATCATTGAACATCAAGCCTTGGGAAGTGTAGCTCCTATCTCCCTATCATTTGTTGCACAAGATATAACACAAAGCTTTACAAATCCATCCCTAGGGCTAAATCAAACATCAAAACCTAGTATTGTAGCTAGTCTTGCTGAAGACTTTGGCCATACTCTTCCATTTGAAAGCAACACACTTTTGGATAGCCTTGAAAACTATCTTTCATCCCAAACAACCACTTGGACACCTACCTTTGGTGCTCCTCCCATTCCAAAAGTTTGTAAACAACCATATAAACCACTTACACTTCATTACTCCACAAAAAATTGAACATTTCAAGGACACCCCTCTTCATCCATCCCTACAAGTGCCACAGGTGTGCCCAACATTATGCACAATAGTATGGGCCAAGTGTCACAAGTAGATCTAGAAGGGAAAGGAAATTCCATCATACAAAATCAGCCTTTAACACCACATGAGACCTCTTCACCTAATCTTCCTGTAGATACATCAAACACAGTGGTGGTTCAAAACATAACTATCCCATCCATTATCACCCCATCTCAAAACAATCCCTTGGTAACAAACCCTATCAACCAAGGTAATGCCTTGACCACATCTCAAACACTAGGGAATCTCCAAAACATCGGTCAAGGGAACCCTTTCAATCAATGGACCCAAGGTCCTACTATGCCTTTAACATCACAAAATATTATGATGCCACCCTTATCTTTTCTGTTTGTCTCCCAAGTCATGAAAAATAAAATGGGACCTCAAACTTACATTACTGCACCCCAATCCAGTATCTTACAAGAAATGTTGAACCAAGGGAACCCCCAACCTCTCATCACTAATCCGCTACCCACTCAAAACATCACCACTCAAAACCCATCACAGATGTCTCAATAACTACCTGATCCTACATTACACATGCATGCCTTAGCCTTACAACAAGCACAACAATCCTATCAAAAAGCCATCCAACAACAACAACAACAACAACATGCAACTCTAGCAGCACAACAATAGTAGCAAGAACAACAAGTAGCCTTAGCAACACAACAAGCAGCCTTAGCACAACAACAACATCAAGAACAACAAGCAAAAACAAGCAACCTTAGCACAAAAACAACATCAAGAACAATAAGAAACCTTAGCACAACATCATTCCCATCAAGCAACCTTAGTAGCACAACATCAAAAGACCCAACAACAAGCCCTAGTGGCACAACAATAACAAGAGGCTTAACAACAAGACTTACTAGCTCAACAGTTTGCACAACAACAACAACAACAACAAAAAAGTTCCTATTATGACCCTCAACAAAAAATCATCAATACAAACACGTTGGGAACATATACATCAATACCCCAATCACCTTCACAAAATCTCACACCACCATACACTCTATACAACACCTTATCACATCATAATTCATCCATCATCCCACCATATGTTCCTTCACCAAACCTGCAAGATGATCTAGCATCACAAGTTAAGGCATTGTCACAAGAAATGTAGGACCTTCAAATGGGCAAGACAAAGAATCCCCACACACAAAACCTTTCCCTATCCATTCAATCGAAACATTGCAATGGTACTGTCCCCTCTCGGCTTTGAAATCCCCAAATTCGATAAATACAAAGGGAGAGGAGGTCCTAAGGACCATGCCAATGAATTTAATGTTATGTGTATGGAGGTTTCGTACAATGATTCTTATTTAATGCACCTCTTCCCTTGAAGTCTCATAGGTCTTGCCATGGATTGGTTTTCTCAACTGCCTCCCAGTATCAAAAAATTTCAAGAAATTACTGAGAAATTCATTGATCATTTCTCCTTTAACCTTGACATGGACGTAAGAATAGAAGAGTTGTACACTCTCAAACAAAACAAAGGAGGAAATTTTTCTAATTTCTTATAGTGATGGAGAAAAAGATCTAGTACGAGAAAATGGCCTCTTCCTGTTGAACAACAAGTGGGTACCATCACAACATGCCTAGATCCAGATGTATCCTTCTAGTTGAAAATGTAGTGCATCACATCTTATGATGACCTTGTCCATAGAGAACTTAACATCAAGAGAGCTCTAATCTCATAGGGGAATACCCAAGCTTACAAAGACAATCAGCCACCCACTGGTTCAAATGACAAGCCTCGTGTCTAGGCTAAGAATATGAATGTAATAAATGATGGTGTGGTAGATGCTAAGGTGGTCCTAAGTGTTGCTAGGCCAAACAACAATCACGTTGCTAACATTCAACCAACTATACAACAAACAACACCCCCTCAGAACAATCAGATCAACAAAAATGAATCACAACAAAGGTGAAACCCTAAAAAGAACAACCATCCTAAATGCAAGTACACACACTTATCAGAACCCATCGAGTCAATCATGAAGAAATTGGTAGAGTCAAACCTGATAATGCTTCCCAACTTTGAAAACTACCAAGAACCACAAGAGAAACCATCTTTGTACAATGAGAATGACCTTTATTACTAGATCAAAGGACACAATGAAAACCTGTATGAGGCTCAAATATATTATCTGAGACTTCATAGAAAATGACACCATATCTCTTGAGATACCAATTGGTAATCAGGATCTTAAGATATACAAGAACCCTATGCTAGATCATAGCAAAGGAAAAAATAATGGAAAATCTAAGGATTATATAACTGTGCAACATACATATTCAAATGTGGTCACTTCTTGTGATAGCGTTATCACCGTTGTCACCATGAAAGGGAATAGTGTGGAGTGTGGAGTCACCATGTGACATGGAAAAAATTACCGTCTAAGGATTCCCAACCCAATGTAAGGCACGGCCTACTCAGCCATCAACAAGCACTAGCAAGTACAATCTCTTAGAGCAACTTAAAAAGAACCTTGCACAAATTTCTATCTTAGAACTATTAAGGCTATCACCCACACATAGGGAAATCCTAGATAAAGATTTATCAGAGTCATTTGTTCCTAAGGATATTGATATAGATCAGTTTCAGGCTATGGTAGGCCATATTGCTAATCACTTTCTCACCTTCTCGGAACAAGACTTACTGTCGCAACCATCTCATAACACTGCTTTACACCTTGAGATGATCATTCATAAGAACACGGTTAAAAGAGTCTTAGTAGATAGAGGTATTGGTCTGAACATTTGCACCCTTTAGTTGATAAAAAATTAGGGCTATTCAAACGATAATATCGAGAATACAAAGAGTACCACCATCAGGGCATATGACGACCAAGAATGGGTATCATAGGGCATCATCGCACTACCCATCCAAGTAGGCCCCCTCATCACAAAAAATACATGCCAAGTATTAGAAATTGATCTTCCCTACAACATACAACCTGGTTGACCCTGGATCCATGCCCTAAAAGCTATAGCCTCAACCTATCATCAATGTGTAAATTTTCCCTTTGAGGGCAGAGAAATTACTATCCATGGAGATCCTTAGCCTTTTTACTACTACAAAATTCTTGAGGCCAAGTTTTATAAAATCCCCCAAATACCCAAGAATGACAAAGGGCCTACACCTTCTATCTTATTTGTTGACCCATCATCCCTTGCATCTACCTCTAAAATAAAAAAATCAATTGTGCAGAGCATACCCAAAATCAAGGCAGTGATCCAAGATGATGGATGTGGAAACTATAAGCTAATGAAGAATACCTTTGTCTTAGGAGAGCTACCTGTTTCTGTTCAATCCCGTGGGAAACCCACATCGGGCAATAAAGAGGTTGAAACAATCAAGATGGCAGCTACCACCTTCACCAAGTGGGGAGATTTGAACCAAGAAGATGTCAATGAGGAAGATGTCTCTAAACTCCTATATCAGGATGAACGACCTATTCCTGTTCTTCCCATGAAAGACGAAAATAAAGGCTTGCAGCTAATGAAGGGATGGGGCTATAACAAGAATGAGAAATTAGGATAGAAAGATAATGGCTTGCTAGAACCCATCATTCCTGAGAAATGCCTAAAGAATCTTGGCTTAGGTTGTACTACTAGCAAGGTTACCCTTATTGGAAAAGGTATTTCCGCTAAACGAGCTGAGGCTTCCACTTGGTTACCTACATTATGTGATACAACCTTATATGACTTTCCCCTTGATGTTGCTGACCTATTTGAGAATAATTACCTCTTTATGATATACACATCAACCTTCACCCCAAGGAACCAACCGAATGAAATACGCCTAGTATACCAGCAACTCATTGATTTAGACCAATAAGGACCACCAATTCTATATTTATTCGAAAAAGATGAAGCAATCTTAGAATTCATGGGAATCTGTGACAACTTACCATGGGCCAACCACTAGGCGCATTTTGACATAGATCTAGACACAAGAGCATACTATGGGGAGACGATTGAGCCCTTTAGTTGTGAAATTGATGAAATGCAACTAACATGCAGATCTTCAAGTGAAAACCACACTGTGGAACTCTCTGATCCAAAAATAGTAAGAATAAAGGATGTATTCGAGGGTGAAAACCTCTTTGAGGCACCCAAGGATGAGGGATTCAATCTCCCCCTTAGTGAAATACATCTAGAGAAATCAACAGTCTTAGCAGAAAAGGCCACTCCAGTCAATGTGGGAACATAAGAAGCACCCAAAATCACTTTCTATGTTGAATCCTTGCTGGATGAAGAACACAAGAACCTGTCAGCATTCTTGAAAGAGTGCAGAGCTAAATTTGTATGGTCATACATAGATATGCTAGGCCTTGATCTAGAAGTAGTTGTGCATCATCTAGCAGTCTATTCTGAAGCCAAACCAGTAAAGAAAAAGTTAAGGAAGATGCACCCTCAGATAACACTCTTGGTCAAACTTGAGTTACAAAAGCTTCTTGATGTTGGATTCATTTGACCAATAGATTATCTTGAGTGGGTTTTAAACTTGGTACCAGTCTCAAAACCCACTTGGGGTCTCATAATATGCACTGATTTCAAAGACTTGAACAAAGCATGCCCCAAGGATGATTTCCCTCTTCCTAACATCACATCATAGTAGGCTTAATAGCTGGCCATGAAATGCTATCACTCATGGATTTATTTTCAAGCTATAATTAAATCATGATCGCTAAGGAGGATCAACACAAAAATGCATTCACTTGTCCACTGCATATTGTTGGAATGTGATGCCGTTTGGGCGAAATAATGTAGGAGCAACCTATTAGAGAGAAATGACCCTCATCTTTCATGACATGATCCACAAAAAGGTTGAAGATTATGTGGATGATATTTTGGAAAAATAAAAGAAAAGGAGTGAGCACATACAAGTCTAGGACCCATCTTTCATAGGCTTGAAGAATACAAGGTATGGCTAAACTCGAAAAAGTATGTCTTTGGGGTTACATTAGGGAAACTTCTTGGCTAAATTGTCTCTCAAAGAGGAATAAAAATTGACCTAGCAAAGGTAAAAGCCATCCTATACATGGAACCACCGTAAACACTAAAGAAAATGAGAGGGTTGCAAGGAAGATTGCATTCCATCAAGAGGTTCATAGTGCAGCTATAAGATAAAATCCACCCTTTTTCGCATATTATCCATAAAGGAATAACTTACAAGTGGGATGAAAAGTGTGACAAATATTTCCAATAGATCAAGAACTATTTATTGACACCTCCAGTACTCATGCCACCAATATTGAATAAACCATTGATTCTATATATCTCAGCTACATCAACAACACTAGGTGCTCTTCTGGCACAACATGATTAAAACATAAAGGAAAGAGCTATATACTACATCAGTAGGACCTTAGTGGGATATGAAATAAACTATTTATCCATAGGGAAATCCTAATTAGCATTGTTTTTTGCTTCACAAAAATTCAAACAGTACATGCTATCACGTCAAATCAAACTTATTGCAAAGATTGATGCATTAAAATACTTGTTATCCAAAGAAATTCTCACAGAGAGAATGGCTAAATGTTTAATGATATTAACAAAATTTTACATAGAGTATGTGGAGTGCAAGGAAATAAAAGGACAAGTGATCCCATACCAACTAGTAGAGGCACCTATCTATGCAAAGAACCCATTGATATCTGAATTCCTCGATGAATCAGTGTTCGTTTTCCATCTCACAAATCAATGGAATATGTTCTTTGATGGATCATTCACCCAACATGGATAAGGAGTAAGAATTCTCTTCGTCACCCCTGAAGGTGATTGCATCCCAAAGTTATACAGGCTATCATTTATGTGCACTAACAACATTGCTGAGTACGAAGCCCTAATCACAGGTCTAAGGATAGCAGTTCAATGACAGATACAAGAAATAAAATTCTATGGAGACTCACAACTGGTTATCAACGAATTCAATGAAAACTATCAAGCCAAGGATGATAAGCTCACTCCTTACAAAAATATGGTAGATAATCTCAAAGACCTTTTCATAGATATAACTTTTGAGTAGATTCCTCACATGAACAACTGAGCAGCATATGCTATGGCAACAATCGGGTCACTATTAGACATGCTAAACAACATCCTACAACACAAATTCTTGGTAGAACAACTTCTCGTACCATCTTTCAAAATCCTAGAATCTGAATTCGTGTGTGTCATTGTTGGTCCTAGATCCTTGTGGTGTCATGAAATCTTTACCTATCTAAGCAGAGGAACCATCCCATCCGATATCACCTCAAACCTTAAAAAGAAATTTGTTAAAAAGGAATCCCGATTCATGATCCTAGGAGATACCCTTTATCGCCGAAGCATCGAAGGGACATTACTACGATGTCTTAACCAAGAGGAAGCCTTCACCGCTTTAACAAAAGTACACAATGGCATACGTGGTTCCCATTCTAGTGGTATGACTTTAGCTAAGAAACTGTTGAGGATGGGGTACTACTGGCCAACCATGGAAAGAGAAGCTCATCAATATGTGTAGAAGTGTGTCTAGTGTCAACAACATGGAGATATGATTAAGCTCCATCTCAAGAGTTGCAACCAATGATCACACCTTGGCCTTTCTCGCAGTGGGGGATTGACCACATAGGAAAGATCATTCCAACCTCATCCAATAGGCAAAATTTTATCACAATAGCTACTGAGTTTTTTACCAAGTGGGTCAAATCCATTCCTATGATGTACATAATAGGGAATCAAATTGCTAAGTTCATCCTGAATTACCTAATCTTCCATTACAATGTTCCATAAACCCTTATCTCAAACAATAAAACACCCTTCAAGAATCAGGATGTGAAAAAGCTATGTCAAAGATTCAACATCCATCACCAATTCTCTACCCCATATTACCCCCAGGGCAACGGTCAAGCCAAGGCTACAAACAAAAATATTCTAAAAATCTTGAAGAAAATGTTCAATGAAGCTGGCCGTGATTGGCACCTATAGCTAAATCCCACTCTTTGGGCCTACCAAACTAGTATCCGCACACCAATAGGTGCAACCCCGTTCTCCTTGGTCTACAGATCAGAAGCCATTTTTCCTATTGAGGTTGAGCTCCCATCATTGTGAGTGTCACTACAGAACATGATCACTGATGAAGAGTACAAAGTATCTCAATTGAATAAGCTAGAATTTTTGGATGAGCATCATCTTGATGCCCTTAATCAAATGCAAGCATATCCAAATTGACTGAAATAGAGCTACAACAAGAAGATCAAATATCAGTCTTTCCAGGTAGGAGATCTTGTCCTAAAGTAGAATAAGAAGAATCTTCTAGATTAGGATAATAAAGGAAAGTTTGAGGCTAACTAGTTGGGTTCCTTTGTCATAATAACAAGCTATGGATTAGGAGCATACCAATTATCAACACCTGAGGGTGAATCTTTGCAGGAACCAACTAACAAATTGCATCTTAAAAAGTTTTATGCCTAGTCTTGAAGGGTGTAAATCTAAAAAATACCAAAAAAATCCAAAAATGATCAAAATCCAAAAAAATGATTAAAAAATAGTAAAGAAAAACAATCGTCCTCTAGTGAAAACCACTTCGGTGGCACTTTGGGCAAGTACCTTGGTGAAAACCTGGAAAATAGGCACCTTGCATAAATAAAGTACCTCCACCTATCTAAGGCTCTTTATCCTATCATTTCATTCATTGCATCACATCCTTCATCCTATTTCATTCATCACCCATCTACATCCTTATCATAGCTTGATATCATGAGGTATTGTATCCCATTAGTACTACTTGTCATATTCCAGAGGTAAGTTTGTCCTACCTATATAAGGATAGTCGATCATTTAACACTGGGGGCAATTTGTTATGGATCAGATCGAGTTCTTTTGTATCTTAAGGTCATCATAAAATCTCAAAAACATTCATAAAATCACAATCGAAAAATACCAAAAAAATTCATAAAATGATCATTAGAAAATCCAAAAACATCCAAAATATTGTATAGCTCAAATCCAAAAACATTCATAAAATTGTAAAGGAAAAATCCAAAATATCCAAATCACATCGAAAACCCTAAAAAGGTCAAACATTGAAAATCCAAATACAGAACCATGTTGAACTATGTTGTCTTTGAGCTTGAATGTAGGCAAGGCTTATCTTTGATGAACCCCCGAGACACTCTAGGTCAGTCTTAGGAGTTATTCATAATAAACTAATATTCCATCAACTGTTAATATCTCATTGTTAATAAGTCAAGTTGGTCAAACTACGTGGTCTCTACGTGTATAACATACACAAGGATTATCTTTGATTAGCCCCTGAGACCCCTAGGATAGGTTTTTTAGGTTGAGTTCTTGGTCAAAACTCAGAAAATCCCAAAACATTCAAATATCATAAAATCCATAAACATTTGAAAAAGTGAAAATCCCATAACATTCAAATATCATAAAAACCCTAAACATTGGAAAACCTTAGAAAAAACCTAAACAACCTCAAATAATCGGAAACCAAAACATCCACATAAAATTAAAAAGAAAGACCAAAATAGCCACAAAACATTTTCAAATACCAAAAACATTGATATAATCCAAAAAATCCAAAATCACCCATCCCATTTCGCTTTCACCCGTAATAACTTTCGTCGATAATAAATCGATTGTCACCTTCAACCATTGGCAAGAAAAATAGAAATCAATTATAGCAAGTATAAAGTAAGAACCTAAGTGTCAAAATATAAAGTCTAAATCATGAGTAAATGTGTTAGTGAAGTTTATATCAACTACTTATCATAAACGATCCAGGTGGATCTAGAATACCTAGAAATTTCATAGTCTCAGAATTCATCCAAATCAACATCATTGGATAGAGCTCAATGACATGATCCTGACACAACTTGAATGGGCCCAAAAGGAGTCTGTATGCAGAAGTTATTCTTAGTCAAAGGTTTGGTGAAACATGCAAATCAGGGGTTCAAAAAGGAAACAAATTGATCATCTCAAAACAAAACAAAAATGACTCCAAGTTGTAGTGCTCGTCACGCTGATTCAGGAACTATATTCGGTTTCAAAAATGGAGCTCATATGTGAAAGTTACAGTTGGTCAAAGGTTTGACTTTGATGACATCAGCAAAGTACAGTCAGCATTGATGCTGACATAGCAAGCACAATCATATTCTAGCCAATGAAAATATGACACATGTCATCCTTGTGTTTGATGTGGCCTAATTAAAATATGCCACGTGTGAATATGATGGCAAATAGTAAAGTGCCATGTGGCGCAATGGTCGGGTGACATGTGGCACCTTGTGGCATGGTTGACTTTGGAGACATTAGATCAAAATGAAGGGTAAGGGATTCGAACCCTTAACCTCTCTTATACTACTTTTTGTCTCCACCAACACACCACACAAGTCTTTTAGGATATTATTAGTGTCGCTTTTATTTAAAGTGTATATTACCGGATTTTGGGGGATTAGACGAGTCAAACTAGCAACCTCTCACTCTCCATTATGTACTACGGTCACCACGGTAGGCGTGATTTTTGGGATTTATGAAACTTTTATCTTTTATTCTATTCTTGTGGGAACTTGATAACTATAAAATCTAAAAATTACCCCAAAGAATATATTTTAAGGCTTGATTAATATAAGTCATATATTTTAAGGGGTGTCATATTTTAATGTTATTGTAAGGGGTTTTTCAAAGATATAGGGTAAAATTGGAGATGTGGGTGAGATTTTCAAATCATATGGTTATTAGCCATATTGGGAAAAAATTGTGTATAAAAAGAAGGAAAAATGGGGAGATGAGTAGTAGTGATTTGAGAGGAAAAAATTTGTAGTAGAATTTTCTTGGAGAAAATTGTAATAGGGGGAATTAGTGTTCATTTTGGAGAAATAATTCTTTGGAGGATAATATTGTAAGCATGAAGGCCTTTTGAGTGTCTTCAATTTTTGAGAGGAGATTGTGAGAAATTTTATGCAAGTTTTGGAGCTTAGATATTATAACAAGGCAATTCGATTGCTTGGCAACATTAATAAAGCGGTCCTACTTGAGAAGCAGACCCATAGACGTAGTCCTAATTGGACGAACTCCATTATCAACCTACGTGTTTTGATATTCTATCTATCATTCTCTCCATTTCTTTCCTTTTGCAATTCAGAATTTGATTTCTAATTACAACATTATAGTAGTTAGATAATCTTTTCAAGTTTTGTAAAGTTTAATGAACTAGTTTTACATTTTCAATGGTTAAGAAGCATAATCATGCAATTTTGTTGGATCGAGAATATTTGTAATTAAGGTTAAATACATTTGAATTGTAAACCTCTAATTACAGATCAATAAAACTCATCCTACATCAAACCATTTGATCAACATGTCCTAGGATGTATCCTTCCTGTGATGGACATCAATATCAAACATCACCTTAGCTAAAATTAAACTAGCAAGAGATATAGATAAAACTAAATGTTTGTCTTTAATATTTTCTTATGATTTATCTTATTGACCCATTCCGAGGACCTATCGATGATGTCTATGAAAAAAAATTAGGGAGAAAGGAATAGGGCATCGATCATTATCTTTTGTTTGTTGTGCTTGTGGATATTCTTGTACAATAATCTTGGTGCATACTCACTTAGTTGTGTGTTCCAAAGTTGTTTGGAGTACGTTGTTGACTATTGCATATGCTTTGGTCTGATATATTCTAAGCTTCTAACTTACATTCCAATGAGGTTTCTGTATGTCAAGGTGTGAACAAGAACTATCTTATCTATTTGCAAAGTGAAAGTCCATTACACTAGATACAACACCATCCTAGTTATCAATACTTTATGCATCGTGTCTATATGTTATATCAAACAATAAGGAATGATGGAAAATAAAAATCCCAAGATATGTGCAAATAATAATCATCATCATCATCATTATGCATCTCTCATCACCATCTCTAATAAAGTATCGGTGGATCATAGACTTGTTGAATCTTTTGAGGCAATCATCAAAATAATGATCATTCATCTTATTTATTCTATCTTCTCTCCATGCTAACCTGGTATCATGATAGTCAACAAAAACATCATCAATGCATCCAACCTACATCTACAAATCATCAATATACATACATCTTGCACAAATCATCACCATACATACATCTTGCATAATCATCAACATACATACATCCTGCATTATCATTTAAGTTGTGATGAATAATATAGATTTGTTATTCTAAGCATCTTAAATTGTTGCATACATATCATAAACATGTATCACATCTCATATATATTGTATTAACATAGCATAAGCATCTTACATCGTTGCCTTCATCCACATACATCACATCATCATTTGGTAAAAATTGCACAAGAAAATATACAAAAGAAATGCATCCATATCATTTGCATAAGTATAACATCTACATATCATATTATCATCCATCCCATAGGATGTCATGAAAAGATACTGAACAAGAAGTGCATCCATACATAAAATAAGCATGAAATAAATAGAACACATCGCATCACATTGAATCTGTATCATATATATATATATAAATGGTGACTATCATAATACAATATTTGAGTCAGTGTATGTATATCGATCAAAAAAATAAATATCCACGAGGCTATCAAAAAGGAGCCCATGAATGTATATATGTGTAAAGAATCAGGTGTAATCCAAAAGTGTTTGTACACGCAGGTTAGCCTTGGTGGCTGCTACCCTCACCAGCTTGTCTCTTTGGCTGATCATCAGCCTTGGGATGTGCCTTGCTCCTCTGTGAGTAATTCAGATATCTAAGTTCTGTGAGGACATCTCTATGGTAGTGCATCCGATAGTAGGCTTCCTTAGTCACGACCTCTCTGCATAATCTAGCAAACACTGTCCTCCCCTAAGTTACAATTGTTATCGTCTCTAGCTACTGATGACACAACCTCCTACACTAATTACATCTCAGAAGTTTGTCTAAGTTGCCACTCATGGTATCGCTCCATCGTGACAGCCTGTGCCTACTACTTGGCTCTGTCTCTCTCAGTAGTAATGACCAAAACTTGCTGACAGGCCTGATCCCGCTCACTTGTAATGACCTTTACCTGCTATTGTAGCTACTAAATCTATAAATTTTGGGTTTCTGGCCTTGACGGTGGTGGCTGCACAGGCTGCTACTGCACTAACTGCTATTGAATCAAAGGCTATTGTGGAGGTTGCTGATGCCCTGGTGGCGCTACTGGGACCTGTTCATCCTACTAATTCTGGCCATCCTGGCCATCCTATCCTCTTCCCTGAACTTGGTCCTTCCCATCACCTGGTTGACCTCTACCTCTTCCTACACCCCTCCCTCTCAGTCTCCCTCATGGAGGTGCACCTATTGGATCTGTTAATCAACGAGGGTCTATGAACCATGCATCATAAGTAGGCATCATTTGAGCATCCACCTGTCCCTGGTCATATGCCCATGGTCGAGCAACCAATTGAAGAAAGCCCTCGACAACCTCATGGGCTGGGATCGTAGGTCCCCATGCTGGTGCGTCTCATGCCAATATAGCAAAGATAATAGTGTATGCATCATCTAGCCTATCCTACCTGTCACTGAACTTTCTTGCCATCCTATCTTGCAGGTATCTCTCTATAGTAGTATGCTCTTGACCCTACATATATCAGGTCTATCGAGTGAAGAAGAGCTACTATGCATTGTCATACCATGTTGGCATCTAAAGGTAGGGTCACCATCTAAAAACTATCATATCATCGATGAAACTGCACTAGTATGAAAGGCCAAGCTTCCCTGTGGGCCATAGTGTGATGGAACCCCTGTACCTCTAGAAAATAGTATCATCTAGCTCTACATCCACCATTTGAACAATCGGTTGCAATACAACGATGTGCTCCCAAGCCCAAATATGCAATAGAGTGACCGCTGTACCAATGGCCCTACCATCATAGTATAAAAATTCAGGCATATTATGATATAAAGAGGCTAGCATCACTAGCCCCCATGCATAATATGTCCTCCTCTAGAGCATCCTATGCCAAGCCAGGCCCCATCTTGGACTGAATCCTCTGCTCTGTCAATTTGGAGCAACCAAACCTAATAGCAACAATAATCAATTTGAAAGTGGGCACTTGACGTCTATACATATCAAGGTCAATCTGGGAAGTGACTAGAATGATATCCTCTAGGCCCATCACCTCATGACATGCATCATAACTAGCATCGACATCATATATCACATGCTCACCATGTATCGACAAACACAATATTCGCCATACATCTGACAATGTCACAGTCACCTCACCGGTAGGTAGGTGGAATGATGAGGTCTCACTATGCCATCGCTCACACAGTGTTGTCATAATTGCCAGATGTGTCTAGACAACAAGAATATATGCAACATACCACAAGCCAATCTCTCCCAAGTGCTCCTGTCACAACTTAGATAAATCACCAACTCTAGAGAAAATTGTGGGACGGTGGTCGTGGGACATCAAAGGTGGAATGACCTCCTGCACCCATGAAGCACACAACGTCAACATTAAAAAAAAAATGGCAAAGTTTGGAGTTTTAACCCCCAAAAAGATAATAGCGTAGCTATTTTCAAATTCTAAACTGTGATGCCCAATGTATTTAAATTGCAAATCACAAGTTGCGTCACCCAAAACACATGTGTTAAAATTTAAACTTTGGCAAACCCTAACCCTAATTTTCAAATCAAGAAGTGCGTCACTATAAACATATGTGTCGCTATTTGGAATATGAAACCCTAATTCTAAATTGTGAACTGTGTCACAATCCACATATGCATCTCTAAAATTCAAATTAGCGTCGCCGATTCTAATTTTAGCGTCGCTATATAGCGATGCCGCCAAAGATCAAATTTCAAAGCGCATTAAATGCATTAAAAATTCAAAATTCAAATCAAGTTTGAATCACATACCGGTGGTTTTGCACCTGGAAGCCTTTGGTACTTATGAACTCAATAAAAAATGTGTCGTGGGAGCACACATTGTTCCATCTCGCCAGAGCATCAGAGCTCAAAATGCAAGAAATCAAGAAGGTGTGAATGCACAAATGAATTGAAAGTGACCCTTCCTCACCTATTTATGCTTGCAAATTAGGGTTTTTTGCCCTAAATTAACCATCACGCTAGTGTTTTTCATCATCACCTATTTTTCCAAATTGAACCTTATTTTTCATAATTTTTTTGTGTTTTTGGCATTTTTTTTGCATCTCAGAGCCTTTTCAGACCCCTTGGGAAGCATTTTCACCTTTTTCGAGAAATCAACCCAAAATTCAAAAATTTCTTCCCGATTTCTCAAGGGGGTAGGGAACCAGCTTATTCCTTCCATTGAGGCAATAGTGGGGCATCCAAAAATCAGAATTTTTTGATTTTTTGATTTAAGCAGTAGTTTTTTAATCTGAAAGGCGTTAGTCTTTGAACCGAAGCAGTAGGTACCTCACTTCAAAGAGGGGAAAAATGTAGACACTGAAAAATGTCCCAAATCATATCATATACTTGAATAAGGTATACTAACATCATTTCATCTTGAAACCCATCCTCTTTTCACTTAAATTAATTAAATTACTCTATCTATTTAATTACTTGCATCTATTAACCTAATTAAATTAATTAGGTTAATTCACCCCTTTTCATGCTAACACTTCGTCTGATTAAATTAAATAAATCAAACTATTTAATTTAAATCCCTAAATCTTCTTCTTATTTTAATTAAATAGCCCTAAGTTATTTAATTAAATGTCATTCCACCTTTCCCTCATTCATTAAATCATTTTATTTAATGAATATCATGTAATTCTTCTAAATCCCCTAATTGCATAATTAATATTGTATAATTATCAATTAAATCTAATTCCCCCCACTTGCTCCTCCTTTGCACATTCCTCCAAAAAGGGAATATTCCCATGGAATATTCCTTTGCACAATTTAAATTAGTTTTAATTAACTAAATATCCTTTTTCCTCACCCATGAGAATATTCCAAAAAATATTATCTCTCCTCACTCATTTGAAAAAGGGGAATATTTCTTTTTCTCAACAAACTTAGCTTTTTGAGAAAGTTAACTTGTGACATTTTATGCAAGTTAACTTGTGACCTCTTGAACAAGTTGAAAGTGTGCTTGTTTAAGGGAATGCAAACCCTTGATTAAATCTCATCTTGCATTCTCACCCATTGATGAGAATCCATGATCCATGCCTCTTCTTTCTTTCATCCTTGATTGTTGATTGATCTTTTTGATCACATCCATTCATCTCTTTTTACCTATTCTATAAATAGAGCTTGCCTCTATTGAATAGGGATCCGTCTTTCAAAATCAAACATATGTTGTTGAAATCACTCATACTCACACTCACATTTAGCACATATTTAGCATCTTTTAGTTCATTTTAATTGCATTTAGTTAGCTTCAAGCTTCCATTAATGGCTTCCATGATCACATAATGCATCCATTGAGCTTGTTTATTAATTAGGGTTTGAATCTTTTAGTTTAGAATCCATCTAGATTAGCTTAGCATTTGTATATCTTTATCATTTTAGCATAGATCATGTTTAATTAGCTTGCATCATGCTCATTTAGATTAAAATTATGTTTACATACACATCTCACAACCATTCCATTAGTTTTCTTCAATAAAACTGACTGGGCAAGCTCATTTATCCACAGGATTGGGAAAGGGTCGCCGTTCCACATCAACGCGACACCACTCCTACAACAGGATAAGTTTTAGATGGATTAGAGTAGACATTTAAACATTTTCGTATTTTAGAATGCTTAGTTTGATGAATGTTTAGTTTAATCTTCATTTGAATGATCTTGTTGAGATTTGATGTTAGTGGCTTCGTTGTGCTTAGATTCTTCATGGATCAAGCATAATTAACCCATACTAATATGTCCAATCACATTACCTCCCAAGGTTTCCACCACTATGACAAGACAATTGATCATGATTAATGATACTTTGCAGATGAACGAGGATGGCATCATAGGAATGCAAAAATTTATGAGACACGACACCCACATTAAAGCAAAACCATAAGCAAGAATATTTTCCTCACGAAAGACATGATATTTTATAATCATCAAAGAAACCAAAAATAGAAAGGGAGTCCTCAATGATATGTGAAATATACCACGATGGGGGGTTCACTTTCAAAAGACAATTAATAATATTAAGGGAGTCCCCTTCCAACCACAACTTAGTCACCCCAGCCTCTTTAGAAAGAAGGAGGCCATGATAGGCTGTTGATGCCTCTACAAAGTGGTTTGTCTAGGTTCCCAAAGGATGATTTTGGCATGTTGCCATCAATGAAAAAGGGGGATATTTTTGGAAGAATAAGGAGATGTCTTTGATGAACTCGTTGGCATCATGAGCATGTGGGATGAGAACAAAGTGAATAGTTATGCATTACAATGTTGTCATTGATGTCAACATTGTATCTTGATATGAAGAATATGGTGTAGATGAGTTGGGTGTCTTGAGCATGCTCGAGGATGATTATGTAAGACAATTTTACAAGAATGTTTGATTTGGTGAAGGCAATAGTTGTGGAAATTGACTAAGTTCCAATTCAGGTGATTCTATGTACAAGGGATCCGGTATTTGGGTGCACATTGGTCTATTAATGAAGATTTTTCTTTGCACTTATAACATAATTTTTTTGGTAAATAGAAGATCCTAATTCTAGTGTTTCATCTTGTTTTGGCTTCTAGTGTGAAAGTTACGAGTAATAGAAGTTTGGACTGGCAATTATAGGCATTTTCCAATCTAGTATACATGTTTTGATGAATCCACACTTCTCTATGGATTGGAATCTGGCCTTGCAGATTTGTGAAGTTGTTGATAGGTGTTAGTAGATTGCACATTCTAGATAACATAGAGTTTGGAGGTCCGTGTGTCTAAATATGGTTGTACAGTTGGAAAATTTTGTTATTTTGTCATTATTGGTGCCGACCTAATGAGATTTATGTGTTGTGGAGGTTGAATATGTTTTGATTTGTTATGTGGGTGTTATTTTTAGGTCCATGTTGAATTATTTTAAGTTTTTGTAAGCTTTGAATCTTGACACTAAGTGTGTGTTTATGGATTTTGGGCCGACAAGCTAAATTTTTCTTATTGCATCCAATTAGGCCAACCTAATTGATGTTTTAGATGAAGCAGGTATATAAGTAGGATCATTTTCAATGTTTTTGGGTAGTGTGATGAGTAACAAGATCTTATGGATGTGAATTGTGTAGAGAAAATGCAGAGCAGAGCAAAGTGTTAAGTCAAATCAATATGAATTGTGTAAAGTATGTATTCTGAGCTTCATTGGAACTATATTTCATGCACATGTCAAATGTAATTATAATAGTTCAAAAATTGGCTATGCCACTATCTCTTCTATCTTTTTTTCTTAGTGGGCAGTGAGTCCACTTGGATAGTGAGTCCACCTGTAGTGAGCATTTCTATAATATACTATAACCGGTTATAATATATTCAGAGCTAATCCTCACCATGGTTTTTCCCATTTTGGGTTTTCCACATAAAATTATGGTATTCATGTGTCATGTGATGCTGTTAGTTATTTTCATGCTTTCATTAATTATTGTAAATTGAATATGCTATGAGTATTGGATGTTTAAATGATTAAGTGGTTTAAAAGAATACTGATTCACCCCCCTCTCAGTATTCCAGGTGTTCAACAGATGTCTTGTGTCCTTTTGAATGATGATAATACAAATAGTCATCATCCTTATACCATGAGGGTTTGATTTGAGATTCCCCATATTGTCTAAAGTTTGGAAGCTTTATGAGATTTGTTTGGACCAATTAATTCAAGAATGTTTCAATGGGTTCTTCTAAGAGAGTGTATTTTCATCTTGGGGGATAGTTATTTTTCCTTGGTGTTGATCCTTGTTGGGTATTAACATGTTGAATATGTTGTTAATTTCCCTATTGTGTGTTTTTTTGGAGGGTGCATTTATGACAACCTTTGCATCTACCACACTGTCATTAGTAATGTTCTTATTTTTAGCCCATATACAGGGTTTGTCATTGGAACTAGATGATGGGTGATTATCTTTTTATATTTGCAAGGATACCTTAGCAATGAGGGATCTTTCAATGGTAAGCCCTTTAGAAATAAGCTCTTCAAAAGTTGATACACATTGCATTTGTAGTTGAAAGGAAAGATTTATGTTTAGGTTTCCGATGAGGATTTTGACTTGTTGTTTCTTAGGTATAGGCCACTTGCATTTGCTTGCCTTGTGTCTCCATATTTTTAAGAAAGGAGCAAAGACTTCTCCCTTGTTTTGTTTTAAGTTATATAGTTCTTCCAAGGTGGTCTCTACATCTATATTGCAGGAAAAGTGTGCTACAAATTAGTCTATTATTTCTTGGAATGTTTTGATCCTTGGAGGTAGATGGGGAAACCATTCAATTGCTTGCCCAACCAACCTACATGGAAAAAGTCTCATGAGGTATGTGCCATTTTAAGATACTTACATGAAACCCACATAGAATTCTCTTATGTGTTCTTTGGGATTTCTAGGTCCTTTATACTTGTCAAACTCTAGCATTTCAAAGTTTGGAGAAATTTTACCATCATGATGCTTCTATCAAATGGGTAAGGACATAGATCCTGGACAACGTATGAATTTTTGGTCTTCCTTGCTTGTATGTCTTGAATCATTTGTGTTAAGGCTTGTATTTTTGATGATATGTCTATAAGAGAAATGCTTGGTGAAGGGTTTTAGGTATTATATTGAGGCATGGTTGACGAGTTGACTAATGGATCTTGATAAGGTGGGATGTTCGTGTTATATTGATTATATGGAGTGTTGTTTGGATTGGTAGGTGGTGGGGTGAATGCATTTTATGAATCATATTGGTTTTGAGTTATGAAATTTCGTTGAGGGTTTGGTTGCAAGTTTTGTTGTTGTTTTTGTGCAAATATTTGTTGTTGGGCTTGTAATTTTTGTTGTGTTTGTTGATATGTGATGCTTTGTTGTTGATGCAAAGCAATGTTTTGTTGGGGATGTTGTGAAGTGAATTGATTTTGTGGAATGTTACTTTGTCATTGATGTTGTGTAGGAATGATATTTTGATGTTGTTGTTGCATGAAATTTTGTTGGGGAGAGGGTTGATATTGATGTTGATGGTTTTGATGATTTTGATGATTTTGAAGTTGTTAATGTTGGGATTGTTGATTTTATTTTATTTTTTATGCTGATGTTATTGATGTTGTTGATTTTGGTGATTTTGATGTTGTTGCGATTGTTGATTTTGTTGATGTTGGGATTGTTGATTGTTGGAACCATTCAAGCTCATGCTTTGTGCAGGTGGATTCATCCCATAGTTTTTCATGTTTGAATTTTGAGCATTGAATGTTGGTATTTTGAAAGCCTAGATTTGTGTTGGTGTTTTGGAAACCTAGATTTGTGTTGGTATTCTATAAAATTTGAGAATTGTACAAGGGCTTGACATATTGATTTGATAAATTGGTTTGATCTATCCCTTGCAAAGTAACCATTAGTTGACTTGACACATTAAATGAAGAAGGATTTGGAATTTGTTGTGTAATACATTGTTCCAAAGATTCATTTTCATGAGGGCGATTTCTTGATGCTATTTGTGCAAAGGATTTTTCTTCTAAGGCCAGTTTTGCTAAGGAATATTCTTTGAGTTTGTTGAAATCAAAGTTTGAGGGAATTTTAGCACCATTTTGTGAAAGTTTCAACATGTACAAATATGGGTCAAGATTTAACATGGCTTCTATTATGTGACCAAGAGTTGGATCTTTTGACATTTCTAGAAGTTCATTGGGGGTGAATTCTCTAGGCTTATTAGTAATTTCTTCTATATGAATTGTTTCAATTTGAGATGTTTGAGGTTGTGTTTTGGGTGGTAATTGAACTTCATGAATAATAATGGGTATTCAAAAGGGTTGATCACTAAAATTTGTAGTAATAGGAACACTTGAACCACTTGGATTAGATTCCATGGTTTTTTGTACTGTGACCTAGTTGTGACCATACAAGTTATAGCAACCCTAGGGGATGTTGGATGTGAATGAATTTTTTGAAATATTTTGGTTGCCTCAAATTTTGCTAGTATTGAAACTTTGACATTTTTAGGACCAATGTTGAATGATTGTGTGGATGGATGGAGGATATGGAACCTTCAATTTTGATGAAGTTTAGACTAGATATTTAGGTATGTTTGAGGATGATAATGACCTTACAAACCTTGGAAGTAGAGACTCGAAAGTAAGTTCCCATAATAATATTTACTAAATCAATCAAATACTATAAAAGAGATTGTTTCCAAGCATAAATTCAAACTAGTTGCTAGGATGAAGATCTAAATCCAAATGATCTATATCAAAATGTTTTAAGTTGATGTTTGAAATGAAATACTTTGATGGTAAAGTTGATGCTTTGTTGTTTGTTGCGTTGACCCTAATGATAGCCTAGAAGGTGTTTTAACAAGCTCAAAATGATAATGAACACAAAATTTGTTTTTTGGTATTCAAATTGATACAAGTGAACAAAACTTTGTTCTACATTAATGTCAAATGATTTAGCACTTGTTGATCAAAATGAAGATTTTAGAAATGTTCTTAAAGTTCTCTATTTTTTGTTTTAGACAAAGGAATTGTTATGTTTTTTCTTAAGTGTCAGACTATTTACTACATTTAGGTGTCATGGTATCTACAAAAGAATCGATGTTTGATAGAAGTGTCATATTGTCAAAAAAAAGGTGTCAATCTATAGATGTATGTTTTACCTGACAAAGGCACCAAGATGTACAAATGAATCGATATGCAAACAAAAGCATCATTTAATAAAAAATAGAAGCATCAATTTGCACAAAGGCGTCACACTATTTGGAAAAAGGCGTCAATCTGTCAGAGGATCTTTGATGTGCAATTTAACCTAGGTGCTTGAAATTTTTGATGTGATAAAACATAGTAAACATATAAATTGACTCAATTGGTGTTTAGATGATTTTTGTGTGTTCTTCTTCCATAAGATCACATTGATTGGTATCACAATGATATCCACAATAAAAAAATGTCATAGGAGAAAATCCCATTTGTATTATAGATTGGCTTTATCTACTTATATCAGGACCGTATGATAAAATATCTTCCCATTGAATGGAAAACTAGAGTATACCAAGGTCATGTACCACTTTGGCACCTCTTACCTTGGAAGGAAAAGTTCCTTGCAAGGAGTTAATGTCACCTCAACAAGGGTCGACACATAGTGAGTAACTTCACATGATGATGCTATCATGTTGTAACTCTCTAAGTTGACAGTCTACAAATGGATCTTAGGCTTCTAATAACAAGTTTCATAGTAGAGGTACTCCATAAACAACACATGTACAAATGTGATATTGAACTATCATCTCCTTGTGTTTAGAATCACTTTGAACCATAGAGGAATTCCTAGAAATGCATGATTGGATTGAGCTATAGTTGTTGCTCTCACCCCTTTATATAGCTTGTCGGAAGAAATGTGCTTGAGGTCGAACCCTAGGGTCATGAAATCCCTAGGCATGCCTCCTAATAATAAATTAAGGATTAGTGTTTCTATTTATCATCACCCAAGATTGCACTAGGCGCAAGGGGAGTGGATACGTAGAAAACTCCTTCAATGAATAACAAGAACAAGCACAAACTAGAGGTATTTATTTCCACCCAAGATCACACAAAGTGCAAGGTACACTCTAGCCTACGAATCATGGAAAACATGAAAAGCAAGTTAATTTTAATTTCCCCAAGGGAAAATGAAGATTGTCTTATTCAATTTTAAACACCAAATTGAAGTGTGCAGATTGTGTTGTTTAATTTTAAACACCAAATTGAAGTGTGAAGAATGTGTTGTTCAATTTCAGAGCACTAAAGTAAATATGAATTCATTTTATGCAAAAAATTTGAGATGTGAATCCTAGATTACTTGAAAACCTACAAAATAAATGATAGTAGATTCATTTCCCAAATCCCACATGCTATAAACAATTAATTCTAGTAAAGACAATTAGGAAAATAACACAAGGTTAGTGTTATTCAAAAAATAGAACTGAAATTAAGATCAAACCCTCAAAATTTATCCCTTTGTTATACCTTGCAAAGGAATCATATTCTTCTTACAAAGACATTGGATTGTCAGATAGAAGCATCACACTGTTAGATAGAAGCACTAACTACCAAATAGAAGCTCCAAACTGTCTACTTGCAAAAGCATCACTCCTTTGCATAAGTGTCACACTTTTTGCAATGTTGTCAACCTGTACCTACAATAGAATAGAAAAGGTAAAAAATAGAAGCATCGGGGTATGTGCAAAGGTGTCGAACTTTGACTTGCATAAGTGTTGGGATTTGCGGAAGCGTCACCCTTTGACTTATAAAGGTGTTGGACTACATCTGTAACTTGCAATGGCCAACAAAGCTCTAGAAAAAAATATGAGACAGGGACATGGGTCCCATCAGGCATGCCAAAATGTCATATGGTAAAATTAAGTGATCAATTAACAATGAAATTGAACTAAATTCAAGAAATTCAAGCAAGATATTGATCAATTAGAGCCATATTCAATGAAATTTAGTAAACATTGCTAAAATGATTTAATTAACATGAAAGAAATACAAACTCTAAACAATTGAATACACTAGCAAGCAAACCTCCAATCCCATTATGGATTTGAATGCAAATTTGGAGTGATATGGATGTGGATTGCTCAAAATTTCTTAATCCATGGTGTTGCAAAAGCTTGGTTGGTGAATGAGGATGATTCACAAAAGAGGAGTTCTCAAATTGCTCAAAGGTGAGTAATCAATTCAAGAGAGTAAGGATGCATAAAGGTTGTGAATCCTTTTTCATGTAAAAAGGCTTAGATTTTATATATTTTTGAAATATTGATCAATGGTGAGGATTCAAAATGCGAACCAAGGGATGAAATTGAATTAAGGATGTGAGTGTGGATCAATGGATGTATCAAAGGGTCAATAATCCATGAAGGTGTGGATCAAATATTTAATCAAGGGTCCATAGTCCATGATGATTCAACAAATCCCTTAATTTTAGGAAATATGTTGGATATATTATTCATGCGGAGGGAAGAATTTGAATTTGAAAAGGGAAATTCCTAAGAATAGTTTTTTATGGAAGTTGGAGAATTGGAGGAATATTAATTAATTAAACAATTTGGGAAAAATCATTTAATTGTGCAAGTTTGAAGAATTAGGAGCTTTAATTAAATAATCGAGAATTATTTAATGTAGGATGGAAAATTGAATATAATTAAATAATCTATAATTATTTAATCAAATGGGGAGGAATTAGCATGAAGGTGATGAATTAATCAAATAAAATTAATTATTCAATTAAAAGGGGAAAAAAGTGAATTTAAGTAAATAATTTGACATTATTTAATTAAATGGATTAAATAGGTGAATAATGAGAGAAGTGGTGTTAATAAATGAAACTAGATGTGCAATATACTCAATACATTTTCATGTGTCTATAGGCACTAATATTCTACTAGTTCCATATCCTTACCATCTCACAATACACCAAAATAATCAAATCATAAACACCATTTAATTTATATGATTTGTAGTCTTAGTCAATGCCACATTTGAATATATATGAAACAAAATTGGGGGCTTTGACGAAAGAAAATTTACGAAATATAAATGTTATATAATTTTCTTTGATATGGTTTTTGGCCTTCAATATCACAAACTAGCTTATAGGCACAAAGTGAAAACCAAAATAGAGGTACACTATGCAACTTAGGTATGGTTTGTTTCAAGGTAAGTTTTTAATTTCTATAGTGATATTTATTGCAATGCCTTAGGGAACCCCCCTTGGTTTATTAGAGTTAGAAGTGAAGGGGTCCTACCTATCTCAATAATTGGTCCTTATTTTCCTAACCTGAACATAAGTTTTGTGATTTTCTTCCCTGGTTTGACACCCCTAGAACTTGGGATAATATCCAACCTTAGGGATTTTAGGAACTAAAACTTAGATCATCAATATGTTTTACTCCTCTAATAACTACATTGGGGTTGTTGGCTCTTTTTTAAAGATAAAGTATGGGGATCTATTAGGGAGCCCCAACCCATAACACATTCATTAAATAAAAAAAGAAATATTACTAAATGCCTATGTAAACAATCAAAACTAGGTTGAATTAGACTTAAAATAAACAAAAATCCTACCAAATCAAGAATTTTTTTTCCTATGAAAATGTCGAACGATATTACCTAGAAACTATATTTTAGGGTCCACCTTCCTATTATTGACGTATGTCCAACCCACTATATCCTCTTTTTCATCATAATATAATGAAATTGGATATAACAAAATATATTGATTTATTGTCTCTAAGAGAAGTTCTAGAATATTTTTTCTTATACCAAATTCCTTTGCTTGAGTCAATCTTGATAGCCAAGAAATATTACCAATTCTAAATGCAGGAGGAAAGAGAAGCAAATAATTTACAAATTTGGTACAACCTACCTCTTTCTTTACTTCATCCTACACTTTAATAGACTTGAGACAAACCATAGTCTTGTTTTTCCACCAAAGAAGGAGAACAAACTACATTTACATGCCATGGAAGGAATGGAAAAGCCCTCTTGTAACATTCAATTGCAATTTTTTTTTTAATCATCATTTCTACAAGAGGTATCTTGTGAGTCACAAATGGAGGGAATATATTAGCTTCATTAGAAGATATAAAAACTATCCTCATTATTGAAATATGGGACAAGCATGATCCCTTTCATCATATTTCCTTTTGGTTATTTTTTGGTGTGCCCAACAATAAATCTATAGATACATGACCCACCCAAAAAATATAAACATTCCAACACCCTAGAATCAAAAAGAACTTTGATAACAATTAATTAAGTTAATACCTTTATCCAATAAACTTGTGGCTCCAACCACTAAGATATATTTATACTAGAGGAACTTCACACTGTCAATCCCCATGTGTACTAGAAAGTTAGAACCAAGCTCCTAAGCTCCTTGATATATTGAAAATAAGTTGTATTGTAGGTTTATGAAAATTCTAAGGGTAAAATGGATATAAAGGTGTAATAAAGGTATGAAAATTCTATTATTATATTTTTTAACCCACTTAGTACATTTGCAATTGGCTATAGGAGGACGTCTAGTAAAGTAAGACTACAATAACATAAATCATTAAATTATAAAGGATACATGAATACCAATAGGAGAGTTATTGGTATGCATTCATGATCTTTGCTTGTGTCCTATTTATTATATAGTAGTTCCTACAAAGCACCCAAGGAGAGTAGTCATTGTATGTTGAAAAAGAAAACCCAACTACACACAAAATAGTAGAAGTGATGATGTGCCAAGCATGTTATGATAGCATATTAAATAAAATAAACAACATTAAAATCATAGATTTTTTTTTGGATAACTTCACAGATTGCTTAAATTTTAACCCCTATTTTTGGTAAGAGGTTTGTGGGAGCCATTTGCTAAGAATAATATTATGAAATCATGGTAGTGACCTATATTATAAACTAGATAAATGATATCTTGGTAATTAAATCAATTGGAATCTTGGATAATAGTGTGGCAAGCAAGGGTAAAAGAAAAGGGCCATGCTAGGGAAACAAGAAATTTCTAGATGATTATTAGTTTGGTTCGGATTGGTGCTTAGGAGGGAGCCATCCCATGGCTAAATTGTAACTAACCTAATAAGATATTAGAATTATTTTAGAATTTTGCAAGAGCCACTCGATATATTATAAATGGTTTCATATTTTTAGAAAGAGCCACCTCAAATATTGGAAATGGTTTTGCATTTTCTTAAGAGCCACCTCATGGATAAATATGGTAGCCAACCCAATTGTAATTAGATTTTTTAATTAATTGGTTGAATGAATATGTAGGCCTAGAAAGTATGTGTGGTCTAGAGCTTGGCTGTAGTAAAAATTAATTCTCAAGTGAATTCTAATAATCATCATGATGCACAAGTAACACTCAAATGAGAGTAATAGAGAGTGATGCACGACACTTTCCCCCCTTTGGCCAACTAGAGAAAGAGATCAACTAATTGAGCTAGCCAACATAACTTAAAATATGACGATGATGATGATGATGATGATGATTAGGCCGATATAGGTAAACATGATTATAAAAAGTGTGGTCAATGTGAATCCCTCAAGGAAGATCACAAGGGAAGATAGTGTCTCATGTCACCAAGTGATGATGGGAAAGAGGAATATCTTGGCCCCCAAAAGTGGTCCAAGGATGATGATGGAAAATGTGAAGGATCATTGGGAGATCTGGAAACAATGGATTAATTGGATTTGGCTATGATGGGGCTCAAAAGAGAGGAAACTAGATATCAATCATAGGATATGGTAATGACTAGGCTCAAAAGATAAGAATTGGATAACCATTAGAGAATTGGTAGATGGATCAATGATGAGGTACACAAGGGGGATTACATGGTCATGTACCAAAGGGTGTTCAAAGTGATGAAATTCAAGGATATTGAAAGATATATTGATGATGACACTAGAAGAGGAAAACATAGTCAATGGGGTTTCGGTATAGGCAAATAAGTAAAGAGGTGGAGAGCATGAACAAAACTAGTGTAGGATTGAATGATAAATAAGATGAATTACAATGAATATACATAATATCATGGGAAATTATCATTAAAATGATTAAGGATGTACAATAACACATGCATGGATGTAAAAAGAGCTAGGAAAAGCACACATACAAGTGAACATACATACAACTACATCTCACAAGCTTGATTGGAATCAATCCAAATAGTATTAGGTATGATAGTGATTAAATTGTGGATCATCATTCTCTAACTCATGATAGTGGTATATGATTCAAACATTAAAAAAAAATAAAGAGGGGAGAGATGTGAAAATCGAAGGATGATGGTAAAAGGTAACAACATGAAAAACTTGAAAAGGCATAAAGTAAAAAATCATAAATGACCAAACAATAATAAAATGCAACAAGGAGCTTGTTTCAATCCATTCAATATCAATAATTTTGCATCGATATGTTCCAATATAATTTCTAATGTTTATGCACCAAGATGACTAAGGATTTTTCTTATTATAACTCTCATTGGATGTTGGCTTTGTGGGTGGAGTGGAAATTTGTGAGATGTGATAAATATAAATGGTGATAAGGTATCAAGTAGTAGGTAAAATGAAATGGATTTCCATGAACTATTTCAAATTTTAATCACATTGTGCTTAGTTCTTTGAGGTTTTATTTGAAATAATTGATCATATAGGGATTGAGAAGTGAAAATGTGGAGGGAAATATTTTTTTTTGTGAATGTGCACTAGTAGAATTGAAAATAAGGCATCCTAGCTCAATGTTCATCATTTAATGGCTTGTAGTGGACAAATAATGGGGATAAAGAATGGATAGGGAAGACAAAAAAAATAGGAATCCTCAAGCTTGGTAGACATTTTTTATTTTTTATATTGATAATTCCTTTGAGTCATTTTGATATTGACGTAAAATTTATCTCTTAGGCTTGCATGTTTTTGATTTTTGATTTTTGATTTTATTTTTGGATTTCACCCTCATGACCTTACCCCATGAAAACAATAAGATGTAAGGTCTCATCATTGATGATTAGATCAGGAAGCTATGGGTAGATAACTTTTGATTTTTTACATTCTTTCAATATTGGCTCTATCTAAGTGAGGAAGGATTGAGGGAAGGGTTTCCAATGATAAGGTTCTAGGTTTTGCAACTAAGTTTTGGATATCAAAGTGAATAGAGGGAAAAGTGCTCATGAACATGATTGTACAGATGGTGCTTAGTATATGGATATAAAAAAAAAAAATGGCTGAATGAAATGAAATATAAAAGCATAAAATTATGGTAAGTGCTAGGTATGAGTGGGTAAATAAGATCATGTATGAATGTGGTAATAGCATGAGTGAAGTATTAGGAAAACAAGAATATATAGAAAATGGATTTAGTAAATTCTTGGTCATTCTTGGTGTATAAATATAGGATATAATCAATTTATCATGGTCCTTGGATATTTTATGCTTTAAATAAGGTGAAATTTTTTTTATTCAAGTAAAATGGGTAAAATATTTTGGGTCAATATGTCTAAATATTGGTGGTCATTAGTACTTTGCATCATTCACATACTATCTTTTACAACACAAAAAATAGAAGAAAAAAAGGTAAAATAATAAAACGTGTGTACAAGTGGGTGTGGAATATCACAATAGACATCAAATACTTGCTTTGTTTAGTGCATGCAAATGTAGGAAGAGATAGTGACACATAAAAATAAATAAGTGGTTTATGTACAAGGTAAGGCTATAATTTTAGCATCTATGGTGTAATAAAATTTATCAAGAGGCTATTATTATAAAAAAGGTGTTGGCTAAGTAATCCATAGTAATGAGTGGGGTAAAGGTGGTGGTGATTAGTGGGATATCAGTAACAATATCAAACATATATGAGATGAAGGTAGGATATTGTTAAGTGAGGGTAAAGGAGGAACTAGTGGTAAGTAATCAATAGAAGAATATGACTCAAGGTGAGAGGATCAAAATATAGGGCATTGCTAATAATCATGGCTTTGGATGGAGGTTAGGGAGGTGGAAGTAAAAGGTGCTCATTTACAACTAAAGGGAGATTATTGTGGATGGAGGAAAAGGGTGACGCAAGGGATGACTCAATGCAAGAGGTGGCCTTATGTGAGACCATTAATTGACACTTAGATTGGGGGAGGATTCAATTTAGACTACAAGGTGTTGGTAATGTGAGGATAGGATGATTTGGTTGAGGGGAAGAATAGGAAAGTGATTGTCTTTGATGTTAATTATTTTGTGGTTTATGGGAAGAAATGGTGGTAGGTAACTAGAGGGGGTAAATTTTTAGGGAGTGGTGGATGGGAACTTAACTTTGGATGAGAAGAGGTTGGTGGATAGGTTTGGAAATGGCCATGTGATGGGTGAGGGTTAAATGTAGATGAATAAGATGATTTATCTTTAGCGGGGTAAGTTGAAGATATTTTGGTGAAAGGTAATTGAGGAACATGTAGTTGAAAGGTATGAAGGTTTTTTTAATTGAAATTTTGTTTCTGTTTGATGTACTTGGAATATTTTTGGTACATGGGATATATCAATTAAAGATGTGTTGATTTTTGTATAAGTATGGAGTGGTGCAATGTGAAGTTGGCATTTGTATATAAAGGTCTAAACATGGACTATGGGATGGTTGTGATGGATTTGTCATGTTTGAATTTGACATATTTGTGTAGGACGAAAGGTATGAATTAGAAAATTTCCATCAAGGTCATCTAAGAAGGAGATACAATATTTTAGAGATAGGAACCACATACGTAAGGGTTTTTGTATGTCTAAGACCGATCTCAATGGGAAGAATACTAATGATTTTGATGAATGTTCAATAATAATATTTTATGGCTATTTTTACAAATGAATAGGTGTCATTATGGGTTGATGCATTATAAAGGTATTCATTTGTTACTATGTTGAATGGTGAGTTGGGATGTATGGGAAATACCTTCACATCAATTACCATTAACAAGATTGCTGATGTAAAGTAGGCAATAATAGTTGTTGTCTAGGGTTTCTTGTGGTGTAGGTGAGTTCATTTTTTTAGGTGAGTTTGGGCCTTCTACACAAGGATTTATCTTTAGGGATATAATAAAGTTTTTAAATGTATTGATCCCATTACCATTATGTGGAGACTCAAGGAGGTTGGTAATTTTGTTATTATTGGAATGACAAGGAAATGGGTTGGTATAAATTTGGAGGTTTTAGATTGGTGGAGATATGGAGAGATTTTCTTTATCATTGACACTTATCACTTGGATAAATATGTTGTCCATTGAGTGTTATATTTTATGTTTTAACTCCATAAATTATTTTGTGTCATGTCAAGAAACTTGATAGTATTGAAAAAAGGAATTTGGATTATAGTTTCATGGTAAAGGAAGTGAAGTTTCTAGGGGACATATCAAAGAAAGTTGGAATAAATTTGTGGAAAGAGATTGGTTTATGATGGGTTAATATAAATTTTCCAATTTTATGAATTGTCAAAGAGGTCATGGTTTCAAATATAAAGTGTGTGGATGGTAGAAATGGAATTGGAGGTTGAGATGTGGTTATGACAGTATTTATGAAATATACATGGTGGGGCAGGTATTAAGGTTGTTGTTTTGATTACTTTTGTTGTAAGTCTTGTTGTTATTTTGTTGAATTATTTTTGGATGTGCTTTCTTGTGTTGTGCTAGTAGGGGGTTTTATTTTATCCATTTTTATTTTAAAGTCCCTAAAGTGACACATAAATTTGTAAATGAGTTATACTTTTGAAACATGATTATCTCTAGAATGGTCGGGATGAGGTTGTTCATATTTTTTTAGAGTTTTTATGTCATGTAGGTAGTAGTGTATTTTAGTTGTTATGAATTGAAAATAGTGGACAAAGTCACTCACCTTCTCTTGTTGTCCTTTTTTTTAATGTATGAAGTTTGTGAAGCTTAATTCTTATGATATTTTAATTTGGAAGTGATGAAAAAAGGCTTTGGATATCATTTAAAATATGGTCATGGAGCCATGTGGTAAAGTATAAAACCATTCTAGTGCATGATATTTAAGTGATCATGGGAATAGTTTGCATAGGATGCAATCATCACACATGTAGTTCATGCAAAATGAGTAAAATATGTAAATAGAAATGAGATGATCTCCTTTTATTTCATATAAGGGAAGATGAGGTGCTTTGAAATTCATTAGATAAGGGTGGGATAGGATGCCATGAGATAAGGGATTATGATGGAGGTCTACAATTATTTCTATAGATTTTATTGGTATAGTGTCTAGATTCCATTTAACTTGATATAATTGATGTATTACATGTGTTAGTGTGGGATAATGGGTAGATGATAAAGGTGAGGAAATGGAATATGATTATATGTGGTATTTTATGGGATTGGTTCATGGTTAGAGTATGGGGTATTGGCAAGGATTAGTAAATGGAGGGTAGAATGGTAAGATGTTGTAGTCATGTGTGATGAAGGAAAGATGTAGGAGTAGTAATGGATGTAATGAGATGATGTTATTATGGTTATAGTAGGAATGAAAGTGGTTGCGGTCTAATAAATTTAGTATATGAAGGAATGTGTGTAATATTTGGAGTAAGAAGGATGAAATATGGCTTGGTAAAAGAGAGAAGGTATGGAAATCTAAATGGAGGAGTACTGTGTTGAAGGCTGGGTTGGATGGTTATAGAAGAGGAACTAGAAGGGATGGTGTTGAGAGCAAGTTCAAAAAAATAAAATAAATAAAAGGGGACCCTTTTTCTAAATCTATGGTGTAATGAGTGTGACTGTTATGTAAATTAATGTTATTCCTAAGTAAACAATATAAATTAAAGTAACTTAATGTTATGTAATTAGAGGTAGTAGATGCATTTGGATTGAAATGTTGCTTTTAGGAAACTTCCTATAAATTTAATTCCACACCTTTCTATTAAATTTGGGAGTGATCTAAGAAAATGAAATGGCCACCATTAGGTCAAAATTTTTATAGGGCTTTAATTTTTAGTCTTAATAGCCATTAGGAAGTTCTTGTCCAAGGGAAACCTTGTTGAGAGTGTAGATAGAGACTTAAAATTGAATATGAATCTTGGTAATAGTCTACTCTAGTCCATAGAGATGTGCACTCATTAGTGAGCAATATAATATATGAAATCAATAGTAAGATTTAGAGGTACTAATAGATGAAATAGAAACAACGAAAGAAAAATGGAAGGCTAGAACAATTTCACTTAGAATATTGAATGATGGGGTCTTGAAATTAAAATGAATAAATATCAACATCAAGAGGTGGCAACCCAATATTTTTTAGTTTCTCAACTATATTTTAGCCATTCAAAATCTTCATCAAAGTTGAAGTCGTAATGTTGAATCAAAAGTGGGATTAAATCAAATAATTAGAGCAATATCATCTAATAAATTGCTAATTTTTGGACATGGATGGCTTCTAGAAAACTCTTGTGGAACTATGGTACTGATCTATACTAAAAAAATGGTCATTTAGTGTCTAAAATGGATAACTAATAGTATACTAGGAATCCTAGTTTACTTCTAGAGACCAACATGATGGCCTTGTAAATACTTCTAGATACTAAAAACTTGGTGGCCTTATTTATATTAGATAGGGATTTACAACTTTTAAAACATCTAAAATAGTAAATTTAAGGTCCACTTCCCTTAAACTAGGCTTACATGGTTGACATGTTGAGTGGCGAGTTCTGGGTAGTGTTGGAATGAAAATTAGACTTAATTTTTTAGCAGAATTGTTGTTTGAGTCTACAACATGCCCTTATTAACCCAACTTGGGAACCTTTATCAAATCTTCAGTTGCATAATTTATGCACTCCTTCCTATCTTTGATTTGCTTATATTTTTATGTGCTATGATGTAATATAGTTTGTTGTCATATTGCATCTAGTCAGCATTTAATTTGGTCACATTTTTGTATTTGTTCTCACAATTTTTCTTGTGCTTTTGAATATGATTTAATGACATCAACAGTTTTGGATTTTGAACATAAAAAAATTTGAGAAAAATGATTTAAAATGACATTTATGCAAACAATTATTTTAATAATTTTATATTCTAATTATTTTAGATATTATGATTCTGATTTAAAAGGTGTAAATGAACTTATTTCGATGATTATATTTTAAATCAAAATGAAAATTTGGTTTTGATTAATACATTCATTTTCACTTTAAAATCAAAACTTGATCACAGTTTGATCATGAGTTAAAATTTTGATTTCAGTTTGTTTCACAGGAATCCAACTTGCTCCCAACCCTGAAATGAAATATGTCTCTTGTGGAATATAAAAAGTCTTGAAATGTTTGAATGAAGTTTTGCAGGCACAGAGATAGCCAAAGTCCATAATATAAAATCTATGAAAATACAGATCGTCATAGGTAAATAAAAGGACATGAGGCTATTTAAATTCCAGAAAAGTTGTGTCTAGGAAAGAAAAAGCCCATAAACAGTTTGGCAAAATGTCTGGAAGAAGTGGAATTTCATGAAACACCGCCAGTGTGAAGGCACGATCTGCACAAAAATTAAAACTGAACATTTAACCTCTGCAACTAAACGCCACCAATGAGAAGTAAATCTAAAACTAAACTCTATATTTTATTTCTAACATTTAGAAAAAAACAGTGTTTTGTGGAAGTTTCCATAGTTGCTTGTGAGATTATTAAGGTTGTCAATCTGAAATAATAAGAGCATTTAGCCTGGTGAAATACATGTGTTCTCTGGGCTATCCATGGGGAGTCAAAAAGTTTCAAAATAAATCATGGTATATGCACCTATCACCATTTGTAGCTGTCCATGTCTTGGAGATTGTGGAATTTATTTCGAAGCCCTAAAAAGGTGGACCTGCTCACCTTTTTGGTCAGAGTTCAATGTGATTTTATAAATGTTTTTGTTGATGATTGAGTCAAATAGAAAACTAACTGTGCAAGAGTCCTATCCAAATCTTGTCTTAAAAAGGACACTTATAGGTGAATTCATAGCAAATGTTGTCTCATGCAATGCTATGATGGAAAAGTTGTCAGGATGGCAAAGGAGATAATTGGATTTTCTTACAAGAAAATAGTATTTATTTAATAGTTTCTTTTGTGAGACCAAAAGAAAAATTGTACAGATCACAATAGAAAATACTAAGCCTTTCATATCAATCGCAATCAATACAAGTATTTTGAATCATCAAGTGATGATTTGAGGTAGAGATAATTTTGAAAATGAAAGTGCAGGACATGGTGTTTTGAATTATTTTCAAAATTGAGAAAGAGTTGGAAATACTTGTATGGGCAAGAGAGTTATTTAAAATATGCACATATTGAAGATGCAAAGTTATTTGTTTCTGAAAGAAAGGAGTTACTTGTAGGGAAAGTGTAGAATTTGAACAGATAATTGCAATCTTCCATTTTTGAAGACTAGTTTTTATCATTTTGTCCTATTTTGGGTCGAATACTGATCGTATCTCCAACATATTTTTTATAAATTTTTGTGTAATTGTGCATTGTAAACCCATGTGGAAACCCGTCGGGGTTTAGAACCATTGAACATAAATGAAAACTATCTATTTGTTCTTATTTTTGTCAAAAAATTTTTATTCAATGTGATTTCCCAACCTTGAAATATATATACTTTCCACTTTTCTTATTCACTTAGTTCAAAGGATGTTGACAAAATATTGACAATGCGTTTATACCACTTGTGCTTGACCATTGGTGGAGTGCCTTGTGTGGTCAAATGAACAAGTGTGTTTTGGTTTTAATTCACCAATTATTATGTCCCATTTTTTTAATAGCTTGTGTTATGGACCAAAATGCAGATTTCTCATTTCCCATGTCTCGCCTAGTCCAATTTTGTGTGTGTTCTTCCTCTTATTCCCCTTGTGTCTTTTTAAGGTCCCAAAAGTATCTAAGCATGGAGGCATGTCCAACCTTCTAAGTATTTAATTGTTGTTAGAGGTTAAAATTTCCTCATCTAGGCACGCCTTCCTATTGAAGTCCAACCTTTCCTTCATCCTTGTTGAACTTTTGAATTTCACCATTCTAGCATGCCTTTCTACCCAACTTCACTTTTCCTTTATACTTATCAAAGTGTTAGACTTATCCATTCGGGCATAATATATTTTCATCACCTACATTCATTCCCTTATTTTGTCAAACTATTAGAGTTGTCCATCCTATCATTCCTTTCCAATAAACCCCACTCTTTTCTCTTGCCTTGTTAGAGTTTTAGACTTGCCCTTACCATCATGCCTCTTACTTGAACTCCAATCTCCAACCAGAGGTAAGAGACATGAAGTATCTTGGACCCACGAACTTTGACATTGTCACTTATTTTGCATTGGTCACCTCACCTACCTCTTAGCTTATCTTAGAGTGCCATTAATAATTAGATTCAATGCAAAAGCTTCCAAAAAAGCTTTTCTCCCACCAAGAAAATATTATTTAATATTTAGGGTGTGAATCCACATGTACCTCCAAGGATATTTGTAGATCTCAAAAAGCATTTCCCCATGCCTCATATATGCATCCAAGGACATGTGACATGATTTCAAGCATTGCTTAAGGGAAAATTATTCTCGTTTGGTATGAGCACTCTTTGCCATGAACTAATTATGAGACCCTTGCATTTAATGTGGTCTTCAATGTTCTTTCTATGAGTATTAAGGATTTAGAGTTTGAACAAAAGGATTATTATAAAAAACATTCAGAACCCCTAAAGAGAAAAACGCTTGAGCCTTTGTTTCACACCTATATTCAAGGACAAAAATCCCATTTTTTTTATAGGTCAAAGGATGAAAATCCTAATGATCTCATGAGCCAAAGGACAAAAAATCTTCTTGGCTGAATGAGTGATCTCACCTAGAGGTTGTATTGAATTTAATGGTGTAGATATTAGTGGTATTGAGTCTATAGGACACTTACAATTGTCATGGGAGTAAGATTTACATTTCCTTTTTGTTATGTTTCCATAGCAATATTTTGTGTTGTATTTTCGACACACTCATATTTATATTTAAGGCTATTATTTATCTTTAAGGGTGAACTTGACCTACAATATTAGATTTTGATATTTTTTTGTGTGAATATAGTGATACATTTTTGGGATTGTAAGAAGATGGCGAATAGTGATAAACCTGAGAGTATATCATTGAATCTAGGGTTTAATAAGGCTCTAAGTAAATATATTTTAAAATTTTAATCTATTTTTGGCCAGGACAGTATAGTGGTATCAAAGCATTGTTAAAATTTGTATACTTGAATCTTATTTGACAAATATATTCATTGGGGATATTACACCATATTTCTTGCATGTTGCCATCTTTTGAAGATTGTCTTGGCTCTTGTTACTTTTGTCGGTAATTGGTTCGACAAGGTTCAGTTTATGTCAAGCTCATCGATTTGTAGAATGGCGCATAAGAGGATTGAATGCAAATTTAGATTTTTATTTTTTGTATCCCTTTCCTCCCCCACCCCTATTTTTCATTTTTTTAATGAAATTTAGTTATGCAAGGTAAAAGATTAAATTTTTTTGTGAACTTTCAATATTGTAGTTGTTGTAGATTTTGAATGATTTTATCACAGTTATAAAAATTTAAAATAAAATAGGATAAAATGAAAAAAAATGGATACATGAATAAATCATAATTGAAAGTTTAAATCTTGATTTTAAAAAGTATAAACTATTTTGAAAGCATTTGTTTTAACTTTTCAATACAATTTTAATGATTTTAAAATTATTTAATCATTGCTATATACATTAAGATTCAAGAATATTGACAAACAACATATCTTAATGTGTAAACTAATCAAATCTTTGATTAAAATTATAATATAAAAGATTTCTCAATGCAAGCTAAATTTTTATTTCTTATTTCAAACAAAAAATTAATATTGAAAGAAATTACAAGAAGCCAATTATATTTAATTTTAAAAATAATTTTGAAGCAAGGGAGGACTATTTATATGGTCAATTAATAATAAAACACATTAAGAAAATCCCTACTTTATTAAACAATCCTAATAATTTCATGAATTCCCTTGTGAATGGATCAACCAAAGTACTCTCTACTTGAGGAATTTTGGTGAACCTTTCAAGAAGGGGACCTTTACTATTCCACCCTACATGCTTCATAGTGTGTACGTATATTGGTGTATCAAAAATTACATCATCAGGGCATTGGGCTTAAAGGAGGTCATCTAAGGTACACATTGATTAATTACTCATTTAGATATATTTAAGGAAGGGAAAGACAATTTTTACAAATAGAACGGGGCTAAGCTAACCAACTTAGGGTTTAAAAATGGGGTAAAGAAGGTGTAAATGGATGGGATAATTAAATGAAGACTTAGGACATAAGAAGGGCACAAAATTTAATTATAATGAAATAATTAGGAAGGCTAAAATAAGGTTAGGAAACAACATTAAAAAGGGAAAAAAATAGCGGGGAATGACATAGGCTAGCAAAAAGGTTCTAAATGAACACAAAACACACATGGGCTAAATGATAAAATGGATAGAAAACTGTAATGAGAGTATGAATATTCCATTGTTACAAGAAGTTTGACAATAATGTTGGAGGATTATGATTAGACAAGGTAGTGTGAAAGGCTATATAGAATGAGATAAGTGATCTCACCCTAGACCTAGAAATGTTAGGTGCATTTTTATTAAACATACATATGATGGTAAAGTGTATGTTGGTCTCTCATTAGAACGGAACTTGAGAGGTATCTAGTGTATTATCTATCCTATATTTATTTAGTGGTATGTTGACTAGGGTAGCTAAGTGTATTAAGATTATCCATGTTGTTTAGTTGTTTGGGATTGATAATCTTGATAGTAATGGGAATATAAAGTTGAAACTAGTTGTGGTCATAGTGGATTAGGGGGTGAGTGAGTCCTATAATCATATGACTAGGGAGGATGGATAGGGGTAGTCTTTGCACTCCCATGATTCATGAGTATTTAGGTTGGTACTCTTGTGCATTTTAGATGTTTTTTTTGTATTTATTCTATTTTTTGTACTTTTGGCTTTATTCCTTGGCTTACTTGATATTGAAGAAGAGGGATCAACAATGAAAATTATGTTGGAAAATGGTCAACGCTCCCCTCGGGGTTTGTGACATGGACTAATCATCTCCTGTAGACCCGTTAACTCTGGGCATGAATAGGTCGATCTTTTGGTGCAGTGACAACTATAGGGCCAACAAGTGGTATCAGAGCATAGGTTCCCTATAGAAATATAACAAGATTGGGTAGGTCCTAAAAGTGGAGTACCATGGGAAAACGTAGAAGAAATAGAGAAAAGAAAGAAGCCAAGCAAAAGGTTGAACATCAAATCCCAGTCAAGTCATGCGATGAGTTGTTACATGAGTCTACCCTGAATGTTAATATAAAGTGTGATAAAAAGAATGGTCTTGCAGTTGAGAGTTTTGAAAAAAAGGACTTTATTGTAAGTATAGATGAGCAAAAAATTGATGAAAGAAAAGATGATTTTATTGTTGAGATTGATGATGAAGAAAGAAATTTCTTTGTGGATGAAAATGATGAACATGAGTGTGAAGTTGATTTAGAAGGTGAACTCTTGAGTGCTCTGGATATAATCAAGCAATTCAGAAAAGAAAATCAGAAATTAAAAGACCAACTTCAACAAGAAAAAGATTCCAAAGACAACATATGCTCATATTTTGCAAAAGTGTCTTTAGAGTTTGAAGAAGCAAGAAATCAGGTTGATGAATCTAATAAACTGATTATTTGTCTAAAAACTAAAGTTGAGGAAGCAAGGAGAATAGTTGATGTAATTAAATTTGATCTTGAATTTAAATCAATAGAATGTCAAAAATTTGAAGTAGTCACCTTGAGAAAAGACTTTGAAAATCTCAAGGTTAAATTTGGAGAAAATTAGAGATTTGAAAAAGGTACCATTGCATTAGATAATCTGTTAGGAATTCAAAGACATTATAAGAACAGTCTTGGTTTGGGATATGAAATAGGACAAAGCTCTAAGTTCAGAAAAACCACAAAGTAGAAAATAGATCTATATGATTGCTTTAGAAGATCAAATGAGAAGAAGGAAGCATTAACTAGTGAATCTGCTCAAGATAAGAAAAATAATAGTCAAGGACATGTTGTTGCTTCAAAAAGTGAAGACAAGAAGAAATCAAAAGAACAAGTTGCTAATGTTGGAAGAAGAAGAATCAATAAATACTCACAACCTCCACCTATCAAGAAGAATCGTTCAATGAGGTACAACTATTCTTAATTTCATGGTTATTATTATCGCTGTCATGTTTATAGCCATAGAGCAAGAGATTGTACAAGAAATTATAGAATGTATGAGAGATATGATCTTGTCAAGAATGTAAATAGGAGTTCTTATAATATGACTAGAAGAAACTATCTTTCCCTCAGTCTAGATTGCAACATTTTATGTTATAGATGCAATATGTTTGGACATAAAGCACTGTGGTGTAGAAGAAGTTTGATGAAACCATATGAAGGCTACATGTTCAAGAAAAAACAAGAGAATATCTTCAACAAGGTGAATAAAGGTCCTATGCAGGTTTGGAGAAGAAAACCAAATCAGTATAAGAAGGATTCTAAACTTGTGCATATTGCACAAGGAATATCTTAAAATTCCTAGAAGGTAGCGTGAAGCAAGGGGGAGTAGGTTAATGTTTTATTCTTTAGCTCCTAGAGAAAGTTGAAAATTGAATTTTCACGTTGTATTATGATAGAAATTCTGCATAAAAGTTTGAGTTAAAACACAAATAGAGAGGTCATACATCTGATGTTATCAGTCTCTCAGTCAGTTCTTTTCAATGCATAGAAACTGCACTCAGTCATGAACGATAATCTATACTTTCAAGACCATGATTCAATGGTTTGCATAGTTGATATATTCACTAGTATTGAGGAAAGAATCGGCTTTGACATATACATATCTTTTTGATTATGTTTTGGCCAGTGGTAGTGAATTTCATTGTGCATATATATTTATACAAAACTTGGACAAGCATCTTTGGTAGAACTCGTAGACAGGTTTCTATGATTGGTATTACAAAGACATTTTCTAGTGAACAATGTTGATGGAGATGACAACAACATGAATAAGGTGATGGTGGAGTGTCAGTCAGATCATCTCTTATAAGACACAAGATAATGGGTATTTCATAGATCTTAATCTATTCATGATATGAGAAACCATAAGCATGAGGTTTTAATAATAGTTTGACAACAGTATTGATTATTTGGAATATGTTAACAAAGGTTTTTGAAAAATTGTTAGTACTATATTTGCAAGTTTACAGTGGTTATATCTTCTTCATATACTAACAATACTAGAAATGTTAACAGTGACATGCATCTTTGCTAAGTTCAACTATCTTATTCTCATGCATCTTTGCCAAGGGTTTATCCATTTTCATAGTGGCATGAGATAGTGCACAAAAACTAATGGTATATGCTTTGGTTGGTAGTGTTAACAGTTTGTATCTACATTCATGCAAAATGATGACAGTGTGATATTGTTGACTGAGTTTGATCAATGGAGTGGAAGGAGTGCATAAGAAGACAATACACAATATTGATACAATGACTATGATCCAAGTTCTGTTTTGGTAATTGAAGGTACTTTATCTTGGTAATATAATATCGGTCTTCATACTTCAAGTCTATCTTTATCATGCTTGTTTGCATGTTTATGTTGCTAAGACATCACATCATGTTGCAAAAGGTCACAAGGTTATCTTTATTCAATTGGAGATTTTGTGTAGTGTTGGTGTTAAGGACTTGCATTTATGCAGACTTATATAAAGTCATAAAAATAGGTTTTTTAAAGTATCTATAGCCATCATATCTAACATCTGGATCCCATGGTGTCTAGATTTTAAGTCAATAAAAAATGCACAAACATCTAAGGGTTAGGCAGAGTTGAGGGTTTAACTGACCCCATTCATTGTGTCATCCTTGTCTATTAGAGTTTCATAACAGTGAGCAAAAATCCAATATTAAAACAACGAAATGAATTCTTAGTCTTTGTAAAGGATGAACTATGATTTTCGAAGTGTCAAGGTAGTGGTTGAATACCCACTCACAAAAGTTGTCAGATTACACTAGACCTATCCTTTCTACAGGGGGAGTATTTGCTTGGCACATATCACAAGAAAATGAATGAACTTTACTTTATGCCTTATGTTTGATGTGAAAAAATGTGACAGTGGTGAACAACAACATGTATGTGATAAACAATGTGATATCATACTCATAGTTTCTTGGACAATTGCTTGTATATTTACCTTGATAGTGGTGAATATTTAATTAATGATAGTGAGTAGTGTGGCAATGCTTTTTACAGTGGATAATATGTGTGGTGTAGTAATAGTGGTTGGATAGCAAGTAATGTGCTACTTGGATCTTTGATGGACAGTGTGGTAACACTTATCTTAATGGAATATTTGCTTATGTGGATGTTAAGCAATGACAAGGTTTAATGTTTCAAGGAAATGGTATCCAGTGATTGGTTTCAGGTTAAATAATGCTTGCCTTGTATGATGTTGTTAGTTATTTGGACAAGAACAGAGGCATGTATTAGTGTGAAATGGCATGTTTGACAACATAGTCATCATATATAGTAAATGCTTGATATGCAATGGTTCTTGTGTGTTTCTTACCATGATCATTTGGCTTTTAGTAGATGAAAGCATTACATAATAGTGGTTGAAGCTTTGTGATCTCTCCTAAATGCTTTAACTTTTTGGCATTGCTGACAAAGGTAATCAAGGTCATATAAGAAGGAGATATAATATTTTAGAGATAGTAATCAAATATGTAAGTTTTTGTGTATGTCTAAGATTGATCTCAATGGGAAGAATAATAATGATTTTGATGAATGTTTAATAATACCATTTTATGGCTATTTTTATAAATGAATAGGTGTCATTATGGGTTGATGAATTATAAAGGCATTCATTTGTTACTATGTTGAATGGTGTGTTGGGGTGTATGGGAAATACCTTCACATTGATTACCATTAACAAGAGAACTGTTGTAAGGTAGGTGATAATAGGGTTTATTTTGGTGTAGGTGAGATCATTTTTTTAGGTGAGTTTGGGCCTTCTACAAAAGGATTTATCTCTAGGGATATAATAACATTTTTAAATGTATTGATCCCATTACCATTATGTGGAGGATCCATAAGGTTGGTATATTTAGTATCATTGGAATGACAAGGAAATAGGTTGGAATAAATTTGGAGGTTTTGGATTGGTGGATATATGGATGGATTTCCTTTATCATTGACACTGGTCACTTGGATAAATATGTTGTCAATTGAGTGTTATATTTTGTGTATTAGGACCATAAATTATTTTATGTCATGCCAATAAACTTGATAGTATTGAAAAAGGGTCTTTGGATTATAGTTTCATGGTAAAGGAAGTGAAGTTTCTAGGGCACATATCAAGGAAATTTGGAAGAAATTTGTGGAAAGAGATTGGTTAATGATGTGTTAATATGAATTTTCCAATTTTATGAATTTTCAAGGAGGTGATGGTTTCAAATATAAGGTACAGTGTGGATGGTAGTAATGGAATTTAAGGTTAATATGTGGTTATGACAGTGTTCATGACATATACATGATGGTGTGGGTATTAGGGTTGTTGTTTTGATTATTTTTGTTGTAATTATTATTGTTATTTTGTTAAATTATTGTTGGATGTGCTTTCTTGTGTTGTACTAGTAGGGGGTTTTATTTTATCTATTACTATTTTAAAGTCCCTAAGAGTGACACATAAATTTTCAAATGAGTTATACTTTTGAAACATGATTATCTCTAGAATGGTTGTGATGAGGTTTTCCATATTTTTTTTAGGTTTTTTATGTCATGTAGGTAGTAGTGTATTTTGGTTGTTATGAATTGAAAATAGTGGATCCTACTATAGTGGTTTTTATGAGGTTATGATGGTTATAGGAGGAATGAAAGTGGTGGTGGTCTAATAAATTTAGTATAGAAAGGATTGTTGGAACACAATGATCTACTGAGAGGGGGGTGAATTAGTAGATACCAAAATTTATCCCTTAAAACTTTATGCAGATTACTTTCTTAGCTTCAAATACTTTCTGTAGAATTTTTCTTACTCAAACTCTTAATGTGTAGATTGTAAACTATAGATGCAAACATAAAGTGGCATATAGACAATCAACACAAATACCCTCAACACCAGATATACGTGGAAAACCCAAGATGGGAAAAACCACGATGACAAAGGCTGCTTGAGTCTACTGTTCAAATCCAACATCACAAATGAAATCTCTGTTACAATGTTTTAGGGATACAACCCAAGGAAGCATCAACTACCTAATTTAGAAGCAACAACTTCAAGGATGCAACAACACCCTGATTTAGGAGCTACAACTCCAAGGAAGCAACAACTCCCTAGTTTTAGAAGCAACTACTTCAAGGATGCAACAACACCCTGATCTGAGCTACGACTCAGTACATTGAGGCAACCACCTCTTTGATAACAATTTCATATATGCATACATTGGTTTTGCCTAACCTATAATGCATCATTACATTTAGTACATTGTTGCACTTTCTACAACTCACACTCTGCTGTTGAAGCTGCACTCTCTACAACACACCCCTACTCTGCACTTTCTCTTTTCTTCCTCTGCACTTATAACATTTTGTTGTATCTTCCTGTGCTATACACTCTCTTCTCTTTCTGCAGTGTCTCATACATCTGCACTCTCTTGAATGCAAACCTAGATGATATTTTGTATTACAGTTTAGGACTTCCTTGCATGGGAATTATCTATTTTCTTTACTACTCTATTTACTTCCTTACCATCACAACTGCATTTTGATAACTCTGTGTTTCCTCACTCTACAACTGCAGACTCCTTTCTGTACAAGCAAATACAACCAACATACACCACTCTACCTATCTCTGCAACATACTCGACAATATGTAACTCTATTAAGTACACCATACAACTACCGGCTATTCTCTCTATTTGTGCACTCTTACTACAACCATCTAACATTGACAATATTTGATTGTCTTCCTTCTCTACCAACTTGTAGTCTCTACCTTGAGATTTTCTATTGTCCAGATCATCTCAAATCTTCTGCTAGGGTTTTCTTTTCTTGAAAACTTCACCAGCAAGCTACTAATACATCAAGCTACATGCCATCATCCAACTCATCATAAAGACATCTGATAAGGTTTATTAGATATCACCATATCTCTGCATTGAGCCACACAACATTTAATTTTGATACAAAGAATTTCCCTTCATTCCCTTCCTATCAAACCCTAAGATCGGATATGCATTTAATGCTCTCTTTTGATCCTTCGATATGATTTTATCTTGATCATATATATGATTTGTATCACCACCTTGAAGATCTTATCTTCATTTACTTTGGTCACTTGTGCAACTAGACCAATAATTATTTCTCTTGTGTCGGTTTGTAGTTCAAACCTCCATTCATAGTGTCGTAGCCGTTTGAGATCTTCATATTTGAGTCTGGGCCATCGATCTCTTTCTTTGAGGCATGATCCTTTGGCTCACGTTCATCGTCATATCTTTAAATCATGACCTCTTCATATGCGTTCATTTAAAATATCCTCCTTTGATCTTAACCTTCATAGCCATTGTGTATCGCAGAAACACTTAGAACAATCACGTCCATTTCCATGATGTAGTGATCACTGTCTGATCACTTTCCTTTAATCTCCCTCATCCATTGCATATCACTGATATGCTGCGAGCATCACCATACCTATCCACAATGCACCAAAATGTAGTGATCACTATTGGATTAGCTATCAATCAATCTGCATCATTCACCACTATCCCATTGGCTTTGACAATGGGTCCACCAAATCTCTGCGGGCTGGAGGGCTAACACCAAGTGTCTACCTCTGACACCATTCTCCACTACCACTCAACACTCAGTGCACATCACTGAAAGATTGACTTACTTTGAACTCATAACTGTGATGAACTAAGACCCTGCAATGCAATTTCATCCGTTGAATGCTCTTTCATTCAATCTCACCCATACATCACATATTACTCAAATCATCTTGACTCAAGGATGTATAAACAAAATACAATAACACCTAGCAATGCAATAACCTTTTGACACTTGGCCTATTGATGTCATGTTCCACTATTATCGCTGATCGCTCAACTCTCCAACTGCTTCACTTCACAACAACGATGTGAAGCGAACGGTCGATATGATGCCATGTGTCACTGGTCCTGTGAAGGCCCTATTCTTCTTTATTGTGCATGATCCGATCATCATGATCGTGACTGTTGAATGTCCTCATCATGTATTGCTAATCTTGAGGCAAAATTCAACTTGCTTTCTACAATGTGCGATAACTTCTCATCGCGTATCACTGAATTATAAACCAGTTCTCAAAAGCTATCCACAATGCTTGATATCCAGTAGAACCCATCAGTGATAATACTGGGTGACAAGGTGAAGGGGCCGATCACCAAATAAACTTAACTTAACTGACCTGCAACCTTCAACTAGTAGTCAACAACAAAATAGAAGAACATATTGGCCGCCATGACTGCAAATGCATTAGGGTTTATCTGTAAACTCTAATATCACCTGAGAGTAGAAATAATGCATTCTTGGATGCATCCTTCACTTCCTGGACCTATAGAGAACATCCTAGAATGCTCTCGAAAAACCCACATCGAATCTGGTACCTAATTTTTCATCACATACTTGGAAGCAACTATTGCAGAAGGATGATGACATTATGTCAACTATGCAACATATTGAGCACCTTGCTCTTCTACACCAACAACCAATCCACATACTTCCAGAACCAGGTTCACTGCTGTCACGTTAATCCTATAAGCATCATAACATTTAGGTACACCATTGATCTATCATCATGCCAAGATATCCCTTGCATGATCAATTCTACACTCTTTTGACATCAATGCCAACTTTCTCACTTGCAAGATTAGTTCCATCTCACTTCTTATCCTGCTTTTGACATTAATGAAAACAATATGCCAATAATCTCCCCCTTTGTCATTGATGGAAAAACCTAAATGCTCAATGATACCAATTAGCCAATTCAACATTCGTACCGGTATCATCTTTTACTTTCCACTTCAATTTATGCTTTCTCTAATGCTCCGCTTTGAGCATTTGCATAATTTTCTCCCCCTTTGACATCAATGGCAAAGGAATTGCTCCTCTTGAAAGTATTCTCCCTTTTTTAAAAGTAGTGCAAAGCGTCTAGTTGTTCCCTAATATCCTCCTTTGAACTAGCAAAGATACTTACTCCACCTTTGAAATTCCTTCTCCTTTTCTCATCCTTATGAGCATCTTCACAACTTTCTCTGTTAGGCTCTACGTTGAGCATTGCTCACTTATTCTCCCCCATTCTCAATTATTTTGAGCACTTGCACAAATTTCTCCTCTTCTTTATCGCAGGTCACCATATTGCTATAACTTTCACCTCTTCTTAGTAATGGAAAAGGGACTTAGCTCCCCCTTTGACTGATACCAATTGAAGGCAATTTATGCTCTCATTCCAATTGCTGCATTCAACCTTTTTACTGCAATGGAAAAGCCATATGCTCCACCCACCCTATAAAAATTAACAATATCTGATGCCAGTTGGAGTGCCATTACATGCTCTAATCTGATCAGGTAAGATACCAATTGTAGATATTCTAATTCATGCTCTGTACCAGTTGAATCATGTTCTAGACACTAATTGGTGTATCAAGCCTTGATACCAATTATCATTCTGATACCAATTATGAATATGTTCACTTTATGCTATGTACCAATTGATATCCTAGACTGCACTATATCAAGTATAACATTGATTTGATACCAATAACAACTTCCCCTTAGACCTTGCTCCATGCTCACTTCCTGTATACCTGAGCATGAGCTTCATTTTGGGCTTTGTACCAACTAGACTATTCTGAACCAAATTACAATGGTCTAATACCACTTTAGAGCTACTATATGCAGAATAGTTGCCTTTTAGACATATCTCTTCTCCTTGTTGGAAAGAAGCATTTCTCTTAACAAAGCATCTACACCACCTTTTCTTCAATAATTGATACCATTTGTTGATATCAATTTTTGCAACAAATATCTATTATCTATTGATGTTCTTACTCTCTGATGAGCATTTCAAAGAGCAAGAATGTGACCATGAATTTGCAACCATCAAGTCATTAGAAATTTGTAAAATATCTTTTACCTGACTTGATATCCTTCTTCATTTCCAGTGATGAATGAAATATCAATTTAGCTCCCCCTAGACTCATGCCCTATCACTACAAATTAGTGATGTAAGGTAGAAGCACCCTCATTTGGTGCCTCTTGTTGGCATTTCAATCTCCACACTTTCTTGAGCTTCTTTTCTTTCTTGTCAACCTTCTTCTCAAGAGTATGTGAAACTTTGTTCACTTTGGGGGACATAATCTTCTTCTTATTATAATGTGCTATTGATCTCACATGATTTAATCTATAGTCTTTGGATATGTGACCAAAATTATTACAATTGTATCACATTATATTCATTATTACTACAGGAGCAAAAGAGTTTCTATTTGTATATTTTGTGCTCCTTTTGGGTGCAGCTCTACAATATCTAGCTCTATGACCATACTGATTGTAGACATAGCAATAACCATTAAAACATGGGGAGTACCTAGTCATATCATTTCTTTGAGTAGGATAAGGTGGTCTTCTTTTCCTTTGCTTCTTCATGCATCTCATCCTTGTGAAACTTCTTGCATCAGCTCCCTTTGTGTACTGATTTTTCTTCAGGTTTCTAGGAACTGGATTCTCCACTGTCTTATCTATTGAGGGCTTCTTCTTCTGAAAAATAGAAACTAAATGTTTATTGTTCTTCCTGTTTGCAACAGGTCTCTCTTCATCTTCAACTCTTTTCTTATCAGCAGCGGGCTTCTTTTCTTCTTTTGCTTTCTTCACCTCATGACTAGTTCCTTTTTCTAATTCTTTATCTCTAGAGGAATTTTCTTTGGTACTGCTTGTGCAAGCTTCCTCATTCTTTGTACAACAACTTCCTTCTTCTTTAAATCTATCACATAGTTTTGCAGAAGCACTGGTAGATGAAATCTTTCCCTTCTCAAAACCAAGGCAACCTTTTCTTTTGGTTTTGATGGATTTTGTGATTTTAATAATTCATCTAATATTTTAGAGCCATCTTTCAGCTTTAGGCCTTTGTTAATATGCTCCTTAGCTCTTTCTAACTCTTTTCTCAAGGCCACTATTTCTTCCTCTTGCTTCATGCATCTTTCTACTTCAAGGTCTAGTTTGGATTTTATTACTTCTTCACCTAGATTAGCTTCTTCAACTTGAAGTTTCAGATTTATCACCAACTGATTTGATTCCTTTAGCTCTTGAGTGTGTTTATCAGTCTCTTTCTAGACATTCTTTTTGAACTTCTTGTTTTCATTTGATTTAGACTATAGTTTTGATTTAACTACATATTTTTCTCTTCTTTCTTCTTCCACCTCAGTCTTCAAGCTAATCACCATCTAATTAAATTCTTCAAGACTTTTGGTCAGCTTATCAATCTCTTCTTGTGCATGCAACTTTTTTTCTTCATTCTCCTTCTTCAAACCTTTGATCTCATTCATAGCACAGATGAGACTTTCTAGGTCAACCTCTACTTCATCACTAGACCAATCAAGCATTGTACCAAAAATCTATGCATAGGGGTTCATTCCCATCAATCATACATAAATTTATATGTTCATCATTTGATCCGCCAAAAACATCTGATAACTTATTTTCTCCTTTTATGTGAAAATCCTTCTTAACACTCTTTTTACTTCTACATTTTCTGGAGCCTTTCTTATTATCCATTTTATGTTCACTCTACCAGAATCTGCCCAAGTTGATTAAGCTTCTCCTAGGGAACGTAGTGCTCTAATACCAATTGTTGGAACACAATGATCTACTGAGAGGGGGGTGAATCAGTAGATACCAAAATCTATCCCTTAAAACTTTATGCAAATTACTTTCTCAGCTTCAAATAATTTTTGCAAATTTTTTCTTACTCAAACTCTTAATGTGTAGATTGTAAACTAAAGATGCAAACATAAACATGCACATAGACAATCAACACAAATACCCACAACACTAGATATACGTGGAAAACCCAAGATGGGAAAAACCATGGTGACAAAGGCTGCTTGAGTCTACTGCTCAAATCCAATGTTACAAATGAAATCTCTGTTACAATGTTTCAGGGCTACAACCCAAGGAAGCATCAACTACCTAATTTAGAAGAAACAACTTCAAGGGTGCAACAACACCCTGATTTAGGAGCTACAACTCCAAGGAAGCAACAACTCCCTAGTTTTAGAAGAAACTACTTCAAGGATGCAAAAAAACCCTGATCTGAGCTAAAAATCAGTACATTGAGGCAACCACCTCTGTGACAACAATTTCATATATACATACATTGGTTCTACCTAACCTATAATGCATCATTACATTCGGTACATTGTTGCACTTAGTGCAACTCACACTCTGCTGTTGAAGCTGCGCTCTCAACAACACACCCTTGCTCTGCACTCTCTCTTTTCTTCCTCTGCACTTAGAACATTTTTCTCTATCTTCCTGCACTATACACTCTCTTCTCTTTCTGCAGTGTCTCATACATCTGCACTCTCTTGAATGAAAACCTAGATGATATTCTGTATTACAGTCTAGGACTTCCTTGCATGTGCATTCTATGCCTTCTTTTCTGCTCTCTCTACTTCCTTACCATCATAGCTACATTTTCATAACTCTATTTTTCCTCACTCTGCAACTGTAGACTCCTTTCTGTACAAGAAAATACAACCAACATACACCATTCTACCTATCTCTACAACATACTCAACATGATGTAACTCTATTAAGTACACCATACAACTACTGGCTATTCTCTCTATTCGTGCACTTTTACTACAACCATCTAACATCAAAAATATCTGATTGTCTTCCTTCTCCACCGACCTGTAGTCTCTACCTTGAGATTCTCTCTATTGTCCAGATCATCTCACATCTTCTACTAGGGTTTTCTTTTCTTGCAAACTTCACCAGCAAGCTACCAGTACATCGAGCTACATGCCATCATCTAGCTCATCATAAAGAAATTTGAAAAGGTTTATTAGATATCACCATACCTTTGCATCGAGCCACACAACATTTAATTTTGATATAGAGAATTTCCCTTCATTCCCTTCTTGTCAAACCCTAAGATCAGATATGCATTTAATGCTTTCTTCTGATCGTTCAATTTGATTTTATCTTGATCATATCTATGATCTGTATCGCCACCTTGAAGATCAAATCTTCATTTACTTTGTTCACTTGTGTAGCTAAACCAATAATTCTTTCTCCTATGTTAGTTTGTAGTTCAAACCTCCATTCACACTATCATAGCCATTTGAGATCTTCATCTTTGAATCTAGGCCATCGATCTCTTTCTTTGCGCCATGATCCATTGGCTCACATTCATCATTGTATCCTTAAATCATGACCATCTGATAAGTGGTCATTTAAAATCTCCTCCATTGATCCTATCCTTCATAGCCATCGCGTATCGCAGAAACACTTAGAACAATCAGATCCATTTTCGTGATGTAGCGATCATCATCTGATCGCTTTCCTTTAATCTTCATCATCCATTGCATATCGCTGATATGCTGTGAGCATCACCATTCCTATCCGCTATGCAGCAAAATGTAGCAATCATCGTTGGGTTAGCTATCGATCAATCTGCATCATTCACCGCTATCTCGTTGGATCTAGCAACGGGTCCACCAAATCTCTACGGGCTGGAGGGCTAACGCCAAGTGTCTGCCCATTACGTCATTCTCCACTACCGCTCAACACTCATCGTGCATCATTGAAAGCTTGACTTACTTTGAACTCATAACTATGATGAACTAAGACCCTGCGATGCAATTTCATCCCTTGGATGTTCTTTCATTCAATATCACCCATACATCGCACATCACTCAAATCATCTTGACTCAAGGATGTATAAACTCAATACAATAACACCCAGCCATGCAATAAAATTTTGACACTTGACCTATTGATGTCATGTTCCACTATTATCGCTCAATGCTAAACTCTCCAACTGCTTTGCTTCACAACAACGATGTGAAGCAATCGGGCAATATGATGCCATGTGTCACTGGTCTTGTCAAGGCATTGTTCTTCTTTATTGTGCATCATCCAATCATCATGATTGTGACCGTTGAATGTCTTCATCGCGTATCACTAATCTTGAGGCATACTTCAACTTGCTTTCTAGAATGTGCAATAACCACTGATCGTGTATCGCTGAATTACAATCCAGTTGTCAAAAGATATCCATGATGAGTGATATCCAGTAGAACCCATTGGTGATAATAACTAGGTGACAAGGTGAAGGGGCCGATCACCGAATGAACTTAAAGGCCATAAGTTATAACTTAACTAACCTGCAACCTTCAACTAGTAGTCAACAACAAAATAGAAGAATATATTGGCCACCATGACTACAAACACATTAGGTTTATCTGTAAACCCTAATATCACCCAAGAGCATAAATAATGCATTCTTGGATGCATCCTTCACTTCTTGGATCTACAGAGAACATCATTGGAATGCTCTTGAAAAACCCACATCAAATCTGGTACCTAATTTATCATCACATACCTGGAAGCAACTGTTGCAGTAGGATGACAACATTTTGTCAACTGTGCAACATATTGAGCACCTTGCTCTTCTGCACCAACAACCAATCCACATACTTCCAAAACCAGGTTCACTACTCTCACATTCATCCTTTGAGCGTAATAGCATTTAGGTACACCATTGATCTATCATCATGCAAAGATCTCCCTTGCATGATCAATTCTACACTCTTTTGACCTCAAAGACACTTTTGACATCAATGCCAACCTTCTCACTTGCAGGATTAGTTCCATCTCACTTCTGATCCCTCTTTTGACATCAATGAAAACAATATGCCAACAAGGATTGTGTGTAATCTACGGAGTAAGAAGGATGGAATATAGCTTGGTAAAAGATAGAACTTGTGTAAATTTAAATGGAGGAGTAATGTGTTGAAGGATGGGTTGGATAGTAATAGAAGAGGAAATAGAAGGGATGGTGTTAAGAGCAGGTTTATAAAAATAAAATAAATAAAAGGGGGCCCTTTTTCTAAATCTATGGTGTAATGAGTATGACTAATATGTAAACTAATGTTATTCCAAAGTAAAATAAATGTAAATTTTTAAGTAACTTAAGGCCATCTCCAATTAACCAAACCTTTATTCAGAACCACTACTGAGTTAGTAATAATAATGCAAATTAATTCTATCTAAAACTATGATAATTAGAATCATGTAGATTTATGACATGCTTAAAATGACTATGTAAAAATTTGTAGAAAATTATTAAATAGAGGTAGTAGATCCACTTGGATTGAAATATTGATTTTAGGAATTTTCCTATAAATTCAATTCCACACCTTTCTATTAGATTTGAGAGTGATCTAAGAAAATGAAATGGCCACCATTAGGTCAAAAAACTTATAGGACTTTAATTTTTAGTCTTAATAGCCATTAGGAAGGTCTTGTCCAAGGGAAACCTTGTTGAGAGTGTAGATAGAGACTTAAGATTGAATAGGAATCTTGGTAATAGTCTACTCTATTTCTTAGAGATGTGCACTCATTAGTGACCAATAAAATATATGAAATCAATAGTAAGCTTTAGAGGTACTAATAGATGAAATGGAAACAACGAAAGCAAAATGGAAGGATAGAACAATTTCACTTAGAATGTTGAATGATGGGGTATTGAAATTAGAATGAATAAATATCAACATCAAGAAGTGGCAATCCAAGATTTTTTAGTTTATCATCTATATTTTAGACATTCAAAACCTTCATCAGAGTTAAAGTCATAATGTTGAATCAAAAGTGGGATTAAATCAAATAATTAGAGCAATATCACCTAATAAATTGCTAATTTTTTGACGTGGATGACTTCTAGAAAGTTCTTGTGGACCTATGGTATTGATCTAGACTAAAAAAAATGGTCATTTAGTGTCTAAAATGGATAAGTAAGAGTATACTAGGGATCCTAGTTTACTTCTAGAGACCTACATTGTGGCCTTGTAAATACTTCTATAACAACTTGGTGGCCTTGTTTATGTTAGATAGGGATTTATCTTTTTAATCATCTAAAATAATAAATTTAATGCATAATTTCCTTCACTTTTTTCTAGAAGCTTATAAAGTCTTTGAAAACTAACTTGCAACCACAAAGTTGCTAATAGGAAACCTACAAAAATAAGGGTCACAAGGGGAGTTTGCTCAATCAACGCCCCTGTGGGTTGTCAAATATAAATACACTTAACCAATTTTATTGAAAAATAAGTTAAATTACTAAAATATGAGATGAAACTAAGTCTAAATCACTCCATATCGAGTAAACCTACAATTCAAAGCTTAAGGGTTTATGAAAGCACTACAAAGAAAGTGGGGATGGGAGAAGGTTTTGGAAACATAATTGGTTTTGGCTCAAAATGGGTTTTGAGCTCTTATAGGTTACTAGTATGAGAGATGGAGACCTTAGGCTAAAATATCTCTAGTGGGGGTATGATAAGGTTATGGATAAGACCTTCAAATAGTGGTAGAAGAAGCTTGCACTCAAAAAGGGTGGATGAAAAAAATGTCTAAATGGAAAAATGACACTATGGTGATAAAAGAGGAATGATAGAGGAGGGTTGAGGGATTGATATTTTGAAGCACTAAGGGTGGTGATGAAAGGTTTGATTGAAGAAAACATTTGGAAAGGGCTTGATACAATAGGAAATTCATGCAACAAGGTAATGGGGAAAGGAGGAGATGCAAAATGACACAAACTTGGATAAGGTAAATGGAGGCTAAAGGCTTCATAAAGTTGTGGGGTAGAAAGAGATCCTTGCAAGTACTTTAGAAAAATAGGTTCATTTCCATGAAATACCATAAAAGGAAAATGCTCACCAAGCTGAAAACCATGGAAATCAATCACCTAACTCTTGTAAATTAGTTGAAGTAATGTCTAGGAGCAAGATAGAAATTATTGGAGACCCTAGGCTTGAAGCTAGCTCTATTTAGGAATTTTTAAAATACTATTTGTGGTCTACGTGAGAAGAAATAGCAAAAACATGACGACCAATGTTAAATTTCACCTTTTCTATGTAAAAATGATCCAAAGGTGGCCAACTTTTATGAACTTTATTTTGGATTATAGGGATGGGAACTTCATAAATGAGAAGCCCTAGCAATTAATTATCTTGCATATGAATATTTTGATAAGAGGATACAAATACATGGTTGACATGTTGACTGGTGAGTTCTGGGTAGTGTTTGGAATGAAAATTAGGCTTAATTTTCTAGGTGAGTCTACAATACGCCCTTATTTTCCCAAATTGGGGAACCTTCCTTTTTAAAACCCTGAGTTGCATTATTTATGCACTCCTTCCTATCTTTGATTTGCTTATATTTTGATGTGCTATAGTTTGTTGTCATGTTGCATCTAGTTGCTATTTAATTTGGTCACATGTTTGTACTTGTTGTCACAATTTTTCTTGTGCTTCTGAATATGCTTTAGTGACATCACAAGTTTGGCTTTTTGAGCATAAAATGAAATTCAGGAAAATGATTTAAAATGACATTTTAAATAGAAACAATTATTTCAATAATTTTATATTCTAATTATTTTAGATATTATGATTCTGATTTAGGTGTTGTAAATGAACTTGTTTTGCTGATTATATTTTAAATAAAAATAAAAATTTGGTTTTGATTAATACATTCATTTTCACTTTAAAATCAAAACTTGATCACAGTTTGATCATGAGTTAAAATTTTGATTTCAGTTTGTTTCACAGGAATCCAACTTGCTCCCAACCCTGAAATGAAATATGTCTCTTGTGGAATATAAAAAGTCTTGAAATGTGTGAATGAAGTTTTGCAGACACAGGATAGCCAAAGTCCATAATATAAATGTATGAAAATACAGATCGCCATAGGTAACTAAAAGGACATGAGGCTATTTAAATTCCAGAAAAGTTGTGTCTAGGAAAGAAAAGGCCCATAAACAGTTTGACAAAAAGTCTGGAAGAAGTGGAATTTCATGAAACACCACTAGTGTGAAGGCACGATCTGCACAAAAATTAAAACTGAACATTTAACCCCTGCAACTAAACGCCACCAATGAGAAGTAAATCTAAAACTAAACTCTATATTTGATTGCTAACATTTAGCAAAAAAAAAAAGTGTTTTGTGGAAGTTTCCATAATTGCTTGTGAGATTATTAAGGTTGTCAATGTGCATTTAGCCTAATGAAATACACGTGTTCTATGGGCTATCCATGGGGAGTCAAAAGTTTCAAAAGAAACCATGGTATATGCACCTATCACCATTTGTAACTGTCCATGTCTTGGAGATTGTGGAGTTTATTTCGAAGCCCTAAAATGGTAGACATGCTCACCTTTTTGGTAAGAGTTCAATGTGATTTTAGTAGCACTTAATTTATAAAAGTTTTTGTTGATGATTGAGTCAAATAGAAAATTAACTGTGCAAGAGTCCTATCCAAATCTTGTCTAAAAAAGGACACTTTTAGGTGAATTCATAGAAAATGTTGTCTCATGCAATGTTGTGATGGAAAAGTTGTCAGGATGGCAAAGGATGGAAAAGGAGATAATTGGATTTTCTTACAAGAAAATAGTATTAATTTAATAGTTTCTTTTGTGAGACCAAAACCCAAAAGAAAAATTGTACAGATCAAAGTAGAAAATACTAGGTCTTTTATATCAATCACAATCAAGTATTTTGAATCATCAAGTGATGATTTGAGGTAGAGATAATTTACTAGGTCTTTCATATCAATCACAATCAAGTGTTTTGAATCATCAAGTAATGATTTGAGGTAGAGATAATTTTGAAAATGAAAGTGTAGGACATGGTGTTTTGAATTATTTTCAAAATTGAGAAAGAGTTGGAAATATTTGTATGGGCAAGAGAGTTATTTAAAATATGCACATATTGAAGATGCAAAGTTATTTGCTTTCAAAAGGAAGGAGTTACTTGTAGGGAAAGTGTAGAATTTGAAGAAATAATTGCGATCTTTCATTTTTTAAGACTAGTTATTATCATTTTGTCCTATTTTGGGTCGAAAACTGATTCTATCTCTTCAAATTAAAACTGAAAATTTAACCCCTGCAACTAAACGCCACCAATGAGAAGTAAATCTAAAACTAAACTCTATATTTGATTGCTAACATTTAGCAAAAAAAAAAGTGTTTTGTGGAAGTTTCCATAATTGCTTGTGAGATTATTAAGGTTGTCAATGTGCATTTAGCCTAATGAAATACACGTGTTCTATGGGCTATCCATGGGGAGTCAAAAGTTTCAAAAGAAACCATGGTATATGCACCTATCACCATTTGTAACTGTCCATGTCTTGGAGATTGTGGAGTTTATTTTGAAGCCCTAAAATGGTAGACGTGCTCACCTTTTTGGTAAGAGTTCAATGTGATTTTAGTAGCACTTAATTTATAAAAGTTTTTGTTGATGATTGAGTCAAATAGAAAATTAACTGTGCAAGAGTCCTATCCAAATCTTGTCTAAAAAAGGACACTTTTAGGTGAATTCATAGAAAATGTTGTCTCATGCAATGTTGTGATGGAAAAGTTGTCAGGATGGCAAAGGATGGAAAAGGAGATAATTGGATTTTCTTACAAGAAAATAGTATTAATTTAATAGTTTCTTTTGTGAGACCAAAACCCAAAAGAAAAATTGTACAGATCAAAGTAGAAAATACTAGGTCTTTTATATCAATCACAATCAAGTATTTTGAATCATCAAGTGATGATTTGAGGTAGAGATAATTTACTAGGTCTTTCATATCAATCACAATCAAGTATTTTGAATCATCAAGTAATGATTTGAGGTAGAGATAATTTTGAAAATGAAAGTGTAGGACATGGTGTTTTGAATTATTTTCAAAATTGAGAAAGAGTTGGAAATATTTGTATGGGCAAGAGAGTTATTTAAAATATGCACATATTGAAGATGCAAAGTTATTTGTTTTCAAAAGGAAGGAGTTACTTGTAAGGAAAGTGTAGAATTTGAAGAAATAATTGCGATCTTTCATTTTTTAAGACTAGTTATTATCATTTTGTCCTATTTTGGGTCGAAAACTGATTCTATCTCTTCAAATTAAAACTGAACATTTAACCCCTGCAACTAAACGCCACCAATGAGAAGTAAATCTAAAACTAAACTCTATATTTGATTGCTAACATTTAGCAAAAAAAAAAGTGTTTTGTGGAAGTTTCCATAATTGCTTGTTAGATTATTAAGGTTGTCAATGTGCATTTAGCCTAATGAAATACACGTGTTCTATGGGCTATCCATGGGGAGTCAAAAGTTTCAAAAGAAACCATGGTATATGCACCTATCACCATTTGTAACTGTCCATGTCTTGGAGATTGTGGAGTTTATTTTGAAGCCCTAAAATGGTAGACGTGCTCACCTTTTTGGTAAGAGTTCAATGTGATTTTAGTAGCACTTAATTTATAAAAGTTTTTGTTGATGATTGAGTCAAATAGAAAATTAAAGTGCAAGAGTCCTATCCAAATCTTGTCTAAAAAAGGACACTTTTAGGTGAATTCATAGAAAATGTTGTCTCATGCAATGTTGTGATGGAAAAGTTGTCAGGATGGCAAAGGATGATAAAGGAGATAATTGGATTTTCTTACAAGAAAATAGTATTAATTTAATAGTTTCTTTTGTGAGACCAAAACCCAAAAGAAAAATTGTATAGATCAAAGTAGAAAATACTAGGCCTTTTATATCAATCACAATCAAGTATTTTGAATCATCAAGTGATGATTTGAGGTAGAGATAATTTACTAGGCCTTTCATATCAATCACAATCAAGTATTTTGAATCATCAAGTAATGATTTGAGGTAGAGATAATTTTGAAAATGAAAGTGTAGGATATGGTGTTTTGAATTATTTTCAAAATTGAGAAAGAGTTGGAAATATTTGTATGGGCAAGAGAGTTATTTAAAATATGCACATATTGAAGATGCAAAGTTATTTGTTTTCGAAAGGAAGGAGTTACTTGTAGGGAAAGTGTAGAATTTGAAGAAATAATTGCAATATTTCATTTTTTAAGACTAGTTATTATCATTTTGTCCTATTTTGGGTCGAAAATCGATTCTATCTCCAACATTTTTTAAATATTTTTTTGTGTAATTGTGCATTGTAAACCCATGCGGAAATCCATCGGAGTTTAGAACCATTCAACATAAATGAAAACTATCTATTTGTTCTTATTTTGTCAATTTTATTTTATTCAATGTGATTTCTCAACCTCAATATATATATATACTTTTCACTTTTCTTATTCACTTAGTTCAAAGGATGGTGATAAAATATTGACAATGTGTTTATACCACTTGTGCTTAACCATTGGTGGAGTGCCTTGTGTGGTCAATTGAACAAGTGTGTTGGTTTTAATTCACCAATTATTATGTCCCATTTTTTTAATAGCTTATGTTATGGACCAAAATGCATATTTCTCATTTCCCATGTCTCCCCTTGTCCAATTTTGTGTGTCTTTTCTTCCTCTTATTCCCTTGTGTCTTTTTAAGGTCCCAAAAGTCTCTAAGCATGGAGGCATGTCCAACCTTCTAAGTATTTAATTTTTGTTAGAGGTTCATAGTTCCTCATCTAGGCACACCTTCCTATCAAAGTCCAACCTTTCCTTCATCCTTGCTGAACTTTTGAATTTCACCATTCTAGCATGCATTTCTACCCAACTTCACTTTTCCTTTATACTTATCAAAGTGTTGGACTTATCCATTTGGGAATACTATATTTTCTTCACCTACATTCATTCCCTTATTTTGTCAAACTATTAGAGTTGTCCATCCTATCATCCCTTTCCAATAAACCCCACTCTTTTCCCTTGCCTTGTTAGAGTTTTAGACTTGTCCTTACCATCATGCCTCTTACTTGAACTCCAATCTCCAACCAGAGGTAAGAGTCATGAAGTATCTTTGACCCACGAACTTTGATATTGTCACTTATTTTGCACTATTCACCTCACCTACCTCTTAGCTTATCTTAGAGTGCCATTAATAATTAGATTCAATGCAAAAGCTTCCAAAAAAGCTTTTCTCCCACCAAGAAAATATTATTTAATATTTAGGGTGTGAATCCACATGTACCTACAAGGATATTTGTAGATCTCAAAAAGCATTTCCCCATGCCTCATATATGCATCCAAGGACATGTGGCATGATTTCAAGCATTGCTTAAGGGAAAACTGTTCTCGTTAGGTATGAGCATTCTCTGCCATGCACTAATTATGAGACCCTTGCATTTAATGTAGTCTTCAATGTTCTTTCTATGAGTATTAAGGATTTAGAGTTTGAACAAAAGGATTATTATAAAAAAAATTCAGAACCCCTAAAGAGAAAAACATTTGAGCATTTTTTCACACCTATATTCAAGGACAAAAATCCCATTTGTTTTATTGGTCAGAGGATGAAAATCCTAATGATCTCATGTGCCCAAGGACAAAAAATCCTCTTGGATGAATGAGTGATCTCACCTAGAGGTCATGTTGAATTTAATGGTGTAGGTTTTAGTGGTATTGAGTCTATAGGACACTTACAATTGTCATGGGAGTAAGATTTATATTTCCTTTTTGTTATGTTTCCATAACAATATTTTGTGTTGTATTTTTGACACACTCATATAGGGGATGCTCTAAAATTTTGTTCTAGCTATTGGATATTGTTGTAAATTTGAGTTATCATTATTTACATGAAATATCATGAAGAAATAACGGGTTATTATTGTTATTATAAAATTCATGGCTAAATCTAGTTTTTTCTAGGTTTGATAAAGTATATTTAAAGCTATATTTACCTTTAAGGGTGAACTTGACCTACAATATTAGATTTTGATATTTTTTGTGTGAATATAAGGATACATTTTTTGGATTGTAAGAAGATGGTGAATAGTGATAAACCTAAGAGTATATCATTTGAATCTAGGGTTTAATAAGGCTCTAAGTAAATATATTTTAAATTTTTAATCTATTTTTGGCGAGGATAGTATAGTGGTATCAAAGAATTGTTAAATTTGTATATTTGAATCTTATTTGGCAGATATATTCATTGGGGATATTACACCATATTTATTGCATGTTGCTATCTTTTGAAGATTGTCTTGGCTCTTGTTACTTTTGTGGGTAACTGGTTCAACAAGGTTCAATTTATGTCAAGCTCATCCATTTGTAGAATGGCGTATAAGAGGATTGAATGCAAGTTTAGATTTTTATTTTTTGTATCCCTTTCCTTTCCCCCGCGCTATTTTTCATTTTTTTTTTATGAAATTTAGTTATGCAAGGTAGAAAATTGATTTTTTTTGTGAACTTTCAATATTGTAGTTTTTGTACATTTTGAATGGTTTTATCACAGTTATAAAAAATGAAAATAAAATAGGATAAAATGAAAAAAATGGATACATGAATAAATCATATTTGAAAGTTTAAATCTTGATTTAAAAAAGTATAAACTATTTTGAAAGCATTTGTTTTAACTTTCTAATACAATTTTAATGATTTTAAAATTATTTAATCGTTTCTATGTAAATTAAGATTCAAGAATATTGACAAACAACATATCTTAATGTGAAAACTAATCAAATTTTTGATTAAAATTATAATATAAAATATTTCTCAATGCAAGCTAAATTTTGATTTCTTATTTCAAACAAAAAATTAATATTGAAAGAAATTACAAGAAGCCAATTATATTTAATTTTAAAAATAATTTTGAAGTAAGGGAGGACTATTTATATGGCCAATTAATAATAAAACACATTAAGAAAATCCGTACTTTATTAAACAATCCTAATAATTCCATGAATTCCCTTGTGAATGGATCAATCAAAGGACTCTCTACTTGAGGAATTTTGGTGAACCTTCCAAGAAGGGGACCTTTACTATTCCACCCTACATTCTTCATAGTGTGTAGGTATGTTGGTGTGTCAAAAATCACATCATTAGGACATTGGGCTTAAAGGAGGTCATCTAGTGTACACATTGATTAATTACTCATTTAGACATGTTTAAGGAAGGGAAAGACAATTTTTACACATAGAACGACACTAAGCTAACCAACTTAGGGTTTAAAAATAGGGTAAAGGGGGTGTAAATAGATGAGAGAATTAAATGAAGACTTAGGACATAGGAAGGGGAAAAAATTTAAATGCAATGAAATAATTAGGAAGGCTAAAATAAGGTTAGGAAACAACATTAAAAAGGGAAAAAAATAGCTAGGAATGACATATACGAGTGAAAAGGTTCTAAATGAACATAAAACACACATGGGCTAAAGGATAAAATGGATAGAAAAGTGTAATGAGAGTATGAATATTACATTGTTACAAGAAGGTTGACAAAAATGTTGGAGGATTATGATTAGACAAGGTAGTATGAAAGGCTATATAGAATGAGATAAGTGATCTCACCCTAGACCTAGAAATGTTAAGTGCATTTTTATTAAACATACATATGATGGTGAAGTGTATGTTGGTATCTCTTTAGAAGGACACTTGAGAGGTATCTAGTGTTGGAAGAATGAAGAAGAATGGCCATATCTATAGTTTTGTGTTGTCATTGATGTCACCATGTTGTGATTAAGGCAGTGCTTGATCTAGTATTTTGGTCCAGTATCTAAATTGGTATTCAAGCTACACCCTTCGGTATTCTAGTCCACTATCCTCCACAGTTTATGATTGCTGAAAGAATGTATGTTCAGAATCTCTTGTGTTCCAGTGCTCATACGACATATCAACATTATTTTGTTGATTAATTTTTGTAATTAAGTCTATATTTTGGTCGACTCCTTGGATAAGTCGTGATATGGTGAATTTAATTTTCTTAGGTCCATGCCGACATGATATATTGTGTTGGACATTTGGATTGCCTTTTGGAAAGATTTTGTGAGTTGTTGTAGCCGACAAGTTGGTATTTTTGATAAACAAGGAAATGCATCTAATTAGGCCGACCTAATTGATGCTTGCAAATGAATTGAGTATATATATTGGACAGGGTTGAATATTAAAATGTGTAATCGATTAGGCAGTTGTGAATGCGAAGTTGAAGAAGAGCAAAAATGATGAAGTGTGTTAAGTTTGTCTATTGAGCATCACCGAAACTATATCAACACTTGTTAGGTGCACTCTTTTCAGTTCATTTTGGCTGTAAAGCCCAATTTTTCTTTGTAAATATTTTTGTAGGAAGTGAGCCTCCTTGTAAGCAGTGAGATTTTGTATTCGAATAGTGAGTCTTTTTTAGGGTAGTGAGCCTTATACATTCAGTTTTGGAACTAATTTATATTGTGAGTTAATCCTCACCATGGTTTTTCACTCGTTGGGTTTTCCACGCAAAATCTAGTGTTGATTGTGTTGATTTTACTTTATGTTATTTGTGTTTCATGTTCATACTTAATAACATAGCAGTGTGGTTGTGGAATTGTTAAGTGTTGAAGTTTTAAGTTTGAATTTTTGTGACAACTGATTCAACCCCCCTCTTAGTTGTTTTGCTCCTTTTAACAATTGGTATCAGAGCTTTGGTTCCTTGGTTTAGAGCTTAACCACTTAAGGTAGATCTTGAAGGTTGATCAAATGGATGATAAATAAGAAATATAGACTGCACTTGAGGATCTTGACAAAGTTGAAAATGAAAACAAAGATCTAAAAGAAAATCATGAAGATGCAAATGAATGTGTCTAGAAATTGAAAGAGCAATTAAAGAAATTCAAGGAAAGACACAAATAAATGATTGAGCAGTTGGAACAAGAGATAATTGGACTGAAAGTGCTTGTAGAAGAAAATAAGAGGATTGAAGAATGTATGAATACATTGATACAGAACAAGTATGATGAATGCTCTAGACTTGAACAAGAGATAGGAATCTTGAGAGTAGAACTAGAGAAGGAAAAACTCTATGAGAATAATTTCAGATCTAGTTCTAATAAGCTTGGGGAACTACATGCAGGACAAAAACCAAGTAAAGAAAAAGGTGGCTTGGGAAATGATACAGGTCAAAGTTCTAAGGATAATCAAATGACTCAGGACAAAGGGAACCAGAAAAGAAAGTTTGCAAGGAGATAGCCTGTGAGACAACCTAATGCACAAAGGTATCCCTCTTTCAATGGTATTTGTTTTACCTATAATAAATATGGTCACAAGGCAACAAAATGCAGGAGCAGGATGAATCAGTTTCCTGGTTCTTTCTCTAGACAATATTTTTTGGGTAAGAAGGTTGTGTTAGTGTAATTAATTAATTATTACAATAGCATAAGTTAACTTAGGTCTTTCATTAATTAAGTCCTAGGTTGCATTATTAGAATATCATTAATAATGGGATAATTTCCCCTTTCCATGTTTGTGGGGATAAGATTCCTTCTAGAAGATGAGTTGTCCTAGCACTTATCTCAACATTTTATCATTTCCTAGGTAGGGTTCACATGTTGTCACATGTTGTTAGATCATGACACATTGCAACATCATATTGCATCTTGCATCTCATTCATGGCTATATATTCGGGGCATTTGTACATTTGTAATAATCTAATGTTCTAGATCAATAGCAATCTCCATTTGCAAGCCCTTAGTTGCAACACTTTATGTGTGGTTGAATTTCTCCTTGGAGCTCCTCTTGAAGGTTGCAGCTTTAGGGACATTGTGCATCCATCATTTCAATAGGTAGGACATAAGGCTACTGAATGCAGATCTCAGGTGAGAATGATCAGTCAGGTAATGATGAACTGATTTAATGGAGGCTGGATGAATCAATATTTTAATAGCTATTGCTATACCTATAACAAATTTGGACATAAAGAAAAACAATGTAGATTGAGAAGTAATGGAGGTTAGAATAATGAGACTAATGTAGATTGTAATAAACCTGGACATATCTCAAAGATTTGCAGAAGTAAGAAGGGAAAGCAGTCTACTCCGGTAGAGAAGAATGAACCAATAAAGAAGATCGACAAAGAAGAGATGAAGCAAGAGATGAATAAGATATGGAAGAAGAATGAGGAAGAAGAATTGTAAACTATTGATGTGTCTATGCCCTCATCCGGTATAGAAAATTCCTCTAGGAATTAGACCTAGCATGGTCTTAGGGGGAGCATTATCAGAAAATTGTAAAAACCCCTTGGATGAATGGCGTGTTAGAGGTTGGCACGAGGATGAAATATAAACAATGAATAATTAGAGGTTTTGGAAAAAGGAACCAGAAGAAAACATGTTGAAATGATAATTTGCAGATCAAATTAGGGTTTTTTGTGTTGAGAAGAATGTTTTTAGTAGCTTTTTGATGTTTATCGCATTTAATGCATTTTAGGGAAAATCGATGGTGTACAAGATAAAATTTGTAAGCCTTTTTTATTAGTTGAGAATTTGAAGAGTTCGAAAGGTTCCTTGGAGCGATCTTGAAGTGATCTAAAGAATTTTTGAAGAAATTTGAAGAAACTATTACAAATTCATAGGAATTATTATTTAGTTTGCAAAGGAAAAGAAGTCTTGACTGAACATTAACTAATTCAAGAAGTTAAGCATGAAAATGTATAGTGGATTTAATGGAAAAATTCCACTGAAGATGAAAGGAGTTGAATTGGAAGAATTTGATCATAGGAAGATGAAAGAAATGGAACTAGGGTAGAAGGAAAATGAATTACATAGCATAAAAACCCTAGGTATGGATTTATGGGGAGAATTTCCTTGGTTTTCTGATAAAGATTTCATCTTGTTCTTGTTGAATCATTTCAAGAACGACAACATTGTATTGGACAAACCCTACCTAATTATAAAGGAAGCGATCTAAGTGATTACTAGCTAATGCAGTATTGGGGATCTCCCTGGAAAGAAAACCGTGAAATACAAGGATGTGGAGGAACTTACTAGCATTAATAAAGATCCTCGAGCTCTATTGATAAACACTCTTGTGGATTCAGCTATAAAGTATGTTGCATATGGCATTTCCTATAAAATCTATTTCAAAAATTGTGAAGGCTTGACATCGGCCATTGTTGTATATATTGCACATATGATGGTTAAGGAAAACAGGTAGTTTGATTTGTGTAGCCTATTACTTGAAAATATATCTAAAAATTCCTAAATGTCATTGGTTGAGGGCTATCCCTTTCGGTTTGGATATTTTCTTGTGTGCTTGGCCTTCTAATTTTTGAACTCCCTATTGGGAAGAGAAAATGTAGTGTGGGAATACGGTATTCCTATTGGGAAACAAGTCTATAGATACCTGAAATCATTGGCGAATAATGTAAGTGTGTGCAAATCATATTTCACATCCTTAAGAACAAATCTATGTTCCGGTATACCAATACCGAGTTAGTTTGAAGTGGGTTCATCCTCTGGTAAGAGAGAGTTGGAAGTTATCATTGGTGAGTCTCCTCTAGAATTGAAAAAGAGGAAAACTATTGTAACAGGTGTCTTGGAAGAGAAGAATGAAGAATAATTTATATATGGATCTGATACAGAGGATACACAAATGTTACTAGATAAGGGTGAGATGAAGAAGATTGGTGAAATGTGGAGTGCATGCTCTCTGGTTGAGAAACTTAAAATTGATGATGTGTTGGTCGACTATTTGTTGAATAAAGGTATTTTAGTTTTAGATGTGTTGGATTCTTTACTAGATGATATTGCAGAGATTGTTGAAGAGAGAAAATTTAACAAAGAATGCATCAAAGAAATATCTAATATTTATAGGTATTGTCTCTGGTGGCCGATAGTTGTTGATAATTTTAGAAGCAAGATTGAAGTTGAGATGAATAGTATTGGAAAGAACTTTGATTTCTCCAAAGACAGGGATGGAAAATAGAGAATAAGAGTTGGAGAATAGCAAGTAGAATTGCTAACTACTCAAAGGAAAAGAGAAGATATGGTTAGAACCTTCTGGTTGGTTAAGGAAGCTGCTAAGGTCCAGTTATATCATCTCTCTGGAATCCTCTTTGATGCTAAAGAATTGTGAATGACTGTGTTTGTCTTCTGATCAGACATCCTCCTTTACACAATTATCTTTGTTGGAAGGTATGAGTGCAAGAATGAATTCGGATATACTTTCCTGGAAAAGAATTCTTCCAATCATAAGAGAGAGGTATAAGAAAATATTTCATGTAAAAAGTGTCATTCTTGTTTGAATGTTTGAAATGGGAAGTTGGAATTTTTGTGTACATACAAAGTCATCACTTACATATGTTTACATCCTACCTTTTTGATTTCCCTTTTCCATTGATTTCAAAGGGGGAGAGAGTTAGAGTATAAAGTTATGGGGAGAGAGACATGCGAGCTGGGAGAATGTTGTGTTTTGAAAATTTTGGCATGTGTTGCCATCAATGACAAAAGGGGAGTTTGTTGGAAGAATGAAGAATAATGGCCATCTCTATAGTTTTGTATTGTCATTGATGTCACCATGTTGTGACTAAGTCAGTGCTTGATCTGGTATTTTGGTTTGGTATCTAAATTGGTATTCAAGTTGTACCCTCTAGTATTCTAGTCCACAATCCTCCATAGTTGATTGATGTTGCTTGCAGTTTTGGGAAACAGTTTATGATTGTTGAGTGCATGTATGTTCAGAATCTCTTGTGCTCCGGTGCTCGTACATCGTATTGGAATTATTCTATTGATTACTTTTTGCAATTAAGTCTATTTTTGGCTGAATCCTTGGATAAGTCATGATATGGTGAATTAATTTTTCTTATGCGGATATATGTGCAACCTATCTTAGGTCCATTCTGACATGATATAGCGTGTTGGACATTTGGATTGCCTTTTGGAAAGATTTTGTGAATGCTTGTAGCCGACAAGTTGGTATTTTTGATAAACAAGGAAATGCATTTAATTAGGCTGACCTAATTGATGCTTGCGGATGAATCGAGTATATATATTGGACAGGGTTGAAGATTAAAAAGTGTAATCGATGAGGTAGTTGTGAATGTGAAGTTGAATAAGAGTGAAAATGATGAAGTGTGTTAAGTCTATCTATTGAGCATCACTAGAACTGTATCAACACTTGTTAGGTGCACTCTTTTCAATTCATTTTGGCTATAAAGCCCAATTTTTCTTTGTAAATATTTTTGTAGGCAGTGAGCCTCCTTGTAAGCAGTGAGCTTTTGTATTTGGACAGTGAGTCTTTTCAGGGTAGTGAGCCCTTGGCAGCGAGCCTTATACATTCAGTTTTGGAACTACTTTATATTGTGAGTTAATCCTCACCGTGGTTTTTCCCTCATTGGGTTTTCCATGTAAAATTTGTTCATTGTGTTGATTTTACTTTCTGTTATTTGTGTTTCATGTTCATACTTAATAACAGAACTATGTGATTGTGGAATTGATAAGTGTTGAAGTTTTAAGTTCGAATTTTAATGACAATTGATTCACCCCCCTCTCTCAGTTGTTCCACACCTTTTAACATCTAGTGTATCATCTCTCCTATATTTATTTACTGGTATGTTGACTAGGGTAGCTAAGTGTATTAAGATTATACTTGTTGTTTAGTTGATTGAGATTGATAATCTTGATAGTAATGGAATATAAAGTTGAAATCAGTTGTGGTCATAGTGGATTAGGTGGTGAGTGAGTCCTATAATCATATGACTAGGGAGGCTAGATAGGGGTATTCTTTGAACTTCCATGATTCATTAGTATTTAGGTTGGTACTCTTGTTCATTTTAGATGTTTGTTTTTGTATTTATTCCATTTTTTGTGCTTTTGGTTTTATTCCTCGACTTACTTGATATTGAAGTTCAGAGGGATCAACAATGAAAATTACTCACTGCAAATTAATTATGTTGCATTTTTAGCTTTCCATTTTAGGTAGTGATACCAAATCTATGATATATATATTTTTAATTTCTTAACAAAATTTGATGCTCTAATATTGTTCATACCTTTTAAATTCAATTTTTCTATTTTCTTACGAAATTCATGTTGAGGGTGGTAGAAGGACTAGTTAGATGGTTATGAATGTATCATACATTTAATTTTAGCAAAATTTCTTAATTCTTGGTTTTTGATTTTGGTTGTTACTATCCTTTTTTATGGATTTATTTCTTGGTAGATTGTTACACCCAAATTTTTGATTTACAAATTAATTTTAACTTTTATGTTACAAATGTGTTTTTGATATTAATGGATAATTTTATGTAAGTTGATATTTGATGAAATTATAATGCAATACAATTTTTTTTATTGTAATGATTACTTTTAATCAATGATTATGAAATCATGGCTAATAACAAACTAAATGTTTGGATGACCTTCTAAGTTGAATGCAGGAGCAAATTTTACCCTCCTAGATGGAGAGGGAGAGTATCACTAGAGAGAAGAGTATAGACATGGGTAAATAAATGACTAAATTCCATTGTTGAGTTGATCACACACTCATGTACAAAGTCTGAGTAAGTTGTCTAATTCCACTCTATGTTGTTAGTGAGTCAATATTTGGTCATATAGATAAGTAGTAATCATATTCGATCCTCGTTTTAGTCTTTTATAATAGTCGAAAAACACATTTTTAAAAGGTATGTATTTATTCAACTTAGAGAGATGAAACATTCATACTGTTTGAAATGCCCCATCGTGCAAACCCCAAAGGAACAACTAAAAACACAACATTTTTTTTTTTAAACTAAGGAATGCACTTTAAGTATTCCAACATAACTAATGTTTCAAGTTGCACATAAAAATACCTTGGGGTACACGAGGTGACATTACTAAACTATCCCATAAGAAAATTAACAGATGAACAGTAAGTTACCAATTACGTAATCCATTCATTCACACATCACCATTTAAAAACATTCATTAACGATAACCAAATGATAAGAATAATCCATATAAAACCATACATGCAGATACAATAAATTAATCATGAAGATACTAAGTAAATATTTCCACAAATACAACATAACATTAACATTATTTACAAATGATAATTCAAGAATGATTACATAGTATGATAATAAATTACATCAGTCTGATAGTACATCTCAATGAACACATATACAAAATTACATCATAATTCTTCTCAACACATGTGGGAGTGATACATCAATAAATAAAATACATTTGCAGTACAAATATACATCTAGTAATAATGAATCCTGGATCAAATTGCCTCAATAAAACTCTGCACAGAATGGTACAACTGCATCCAAGTGGACCCAATGGGGTACGTAGCATGTTCCACCCAACCACCCCTGTGTTGGGAGTAAACAAGGAAGGACCCCCGACCAAGCACATCTAAACAGTAAGACAAGACTAAATCTAGACTTGAAAAGAAAGAGAATACAAGGTAACACAATATCAAAAGTCCTCTCACAAAACTTAACCACAATAAATCATCAAAACATAACAATAGACCACTTCCAGAGGATTTGAATAAAACAACTCAAAAGGAATGCTAGAGGAGAGTGCCATCGCATGGCCTTACATGGATTATCCAGACAACCTATCACAAGGTGCTGCCTCCATCTATGGTTATCCTAATAGCCTATCTCAAGGTGCCTCTCCATAGGGTTACTTATGTGGAATCGTTAACCTCTCGTGAAGACGAGGCAACGATCTTGCCTACCACGACCTTCTCAACCCACCTTTACCCTATGATAGCACTAGCAAGAAGACGAGGCATCCATATTTATCTTATTAATGTTTAACTACCCACCCCCTAATTAATTACTTAGGTTATCACTGATTACTCTAACTCTACGTGGGTTACCTTGACAACCCCTTTGTGCATCGGCCCCCACTTAGAGCCACTCTCCCTAGACCCAAACCATAAAATCCAACACCAAGGAGTTGTACCACAAGAACACTGAACCAAGAAATGGAACATCCGTGAGGCATAACCATCTCGCCGAAATCATATGAAACACATCCATAAAACAGTACAATCCATGTGTAAAATTAAATCACAACCATAGTCAAAACATAGGCCAAATGTCAAATTACAAGATCAAATATAAACATCAGTATCCCCACCTCTGGAAGTCCCTAATCAACGACTTAAGCTCCTATAGAAGGATAAATTAACTCAAGGGTTTTCCCACATGACACAAAACCAATAAAGAGAAAACCACAATAGATTCAATGAATAATCTCAAGAGTAAACAATTACGTTTAAACAACGCCATATAACACATTCCAATACACAATTTCATCAAATAAATAAATTTAGTTTACTCAAGAATATTCAATTTAATTTAAATCACAAAGTTTATTTCTAAGTTGCACGATTACACCATAACATTGCATTTTTTTTAAAATTATCAAATTAATTCGTAATCACAACATATAAAATCTTTTATATATATATATATATAAATATATATACCTATATACAATTTTATGCGTATATACATATATATGTATATATATAAAATAAAACATATATTAAAATTATTTTATAAAAAATAGTAGTATATAAAAATATATATATTTATATATATACACACATATATATACATATATATATATATACATATATATATACATATATACATATATATATATATACATACACACACACACACACACACACACATATATATATATAATAAAAAGCATTTTAAATAAATTTGAAACTTTAACAAATTTTTTTTTTTAAATAACACAAAAGCCACACAATCAAGGTATTGCGTACCTCCCCGTGGGGAGGCCATTTTCCCCATTGGCTGTGTACAACAACCTTCGGCTGCAGTATGCAGTCAGTGGTGACTGTGCGCAACAACACCATGGGGTTGGGGGTGGTATGGCCACCGCCGACCACTCCCCCCCATATAATATACTTTTTATTTTATATTTATTTTATTCTTTTGTCAAACAAACAAAATTCAAACACAGAACCCAAAACATATATATATATATATATATATATATATATATATATATATATATATATATATATATATATATATATATATATATATATATTTCCCCAAGAATACAAATCAAATAATACCAATATAATGAATCAACAATTCAATTTTTCTCCAGGCACAAATAAATTTGGGCATAATATTTCAACAACATAATAAATTGATTTTCTTTCAACTCAAGAATTTCACAGCTAAATTTTATGGAAGCAATTCCAAAGGTTTCACTATAGTTTTCTATAGAAGATTCAAAAGTTTAACACAAACAAATTTTCAATCACAGAACCCTCTTTCAAAAAAAAATAGAGAAGTTGATTTTCAAATATGGCAGACAAGATTTTTGTTTACAGAACAATAAATCAAAAGAAATAAGAAATTTAAAAGAACCTGGAGTTGAATCCAAACACAACAACCTTCTTCCTTTTCGAAAATAGAATCCCTCTGCAGTTTCTTCTCAAATTCCTCCCAGCTAACTTCTGAAACAATTTCCTATTCTTTTCTTATAGAACAATTTCTTTCAGAGAAAATACCAAAAAACTCTTTTTTTTTTTCCAGACCAAAACCCAAAACCCCATCTGTGTGTGTGTAGAACCTTCCCTTTTCTCACAATAAAATAAAGAAAAAAAATAAAGCTCTTCTTTTTCTCAAAAATCCAACCCATCCATTGGTTCTTTTTACTGCTTTAAAAGCTCACACTTATCTCACAATTTAATTAAAAATTCATTATTTTCACATGATATTATCCTCACAAGATATTCTCTTCTGATTTTCAAATTTTAATATCTTGAAAAAGATAATTTATAATTATCACCAACATTAGTTATTTAAATTAATTACTTACACCTTTTAATTAAATACTTTTAATTTACAATATTAAATTCAAAATTACAATTACTCACAATTAATCATATCCACAAAATATCATTAATTTATTCCATATAAAGTAAAATAAATAAATTAAATAACAACTAACCATAATTAAAATAAATAAACAACAACAACCAATACAAAGACAAGGACAAAGCCAAAACTATGACACAACAAGACTCACAACGAGGTGACAGATTTGGGACGGGGACACTTCCTTATCAACTCCCTTTTTCAACATCATACCCATTGGGTTAATTTAATGCTCGCCATGTCCTACCGAAGCAGGTTGAATCAAGACTTTATTGCTGCAATTCCTCCATACAACAAACGTCAAGTAACATGTAAATATCCATTGCTGACACACCATGAAAGGAAATCGTGGGGTAGCACGACGCTCGCAAGTGAAGATGCTACTCCGTCCTTTCACCAAGACTCACTAACAAACACATCAAAAAAAATAGCAACATAGAAACACAACATCGTCACATATAATATTAAAGAAAACCATAGCATAACCAAATAATCTAACCACCACATAATGTATCATAAATCATCATAATAATGTCAAGTGCAACAACCAACCAAACTATGAATCCACACACAACCAAGTCGGTGAACTAATCACCATCACAAACCAATTTTCAAGCCAACACATAAGAGTATCAACAACATGGGGGGTATTACACTGTTTCCACAGATCAAGGTTCAAATACATGTAAAGGGTGTTATCCTTTGATTCATCAAAAATATCTTCACAATGATTCAATAGGAAAGCCACACTGAGAATGCATGTGCATTTTTACCAAATACATCAAAATCAGATGACATAATGATCCAAAATTAAAATTATATAGAATTTGAGGTTCCATAATTTGTGGATCTAAAATAAACGCTAACTGAAAATGTTGTACCCAAACCAAATTTTTTGCTTCATCAAGGCATTTTGCATTAAAAAGTCTAAATCTTGCTAAAATGATGTAGAATACAGTTTTGGGCAATATCAAGCATGGAGTTTTTGTCAATAGTTTGTCAGTCAAAGTCAGTTATATTGATCAGAACCTGAAACAGAGACTCAGAATGAAGCTTTTCACGATGGAGGGACATCTTCCAACGACATTTCATGGCGCATACGATCATTTCAGTGATCGAAACAGAGTTTTCAGAGATCAATACGAAGATTTTTCAAAGGAAAATTCACAAAGTGCAAGTATAGCTCAGGGGCGCCCAACTTGTTGGAGGTTAAGATCTTGCTGAAAGTGCTCAAGCATACAGTCAATCTCTTCAGAATCAGTCTGGCTATCCGTCGAGCTATCTAGCGAGGCGTTCTGAGACCCACAGCTCTGGAAAATAGCGACAGAAGTTAAAATCCCTAAATTTTAGGATGCGAGGAATTTGCTCTTTTCAGGCAAAAGCGCGCCTCTAGCCTGAGGGCGCCCATCTTGAAGCAGGGGTAAATTTTGACTATTTCGATGCCGGATGCAGTCAATCCGTTCACAACTAGTCTGCTTATCGACGAGATATCAAGTCACATCCGACTCTCATATTCCAGAAGTCATCCAAAGATCAGCTTAAAATGGAGTTTTCATGAGCTTCTCCGTTTATGCCCAGTGCAAGTACTGGCTTAAAGGACCCTCTAGATGTCCAGACTTCTGTAGTATTCTAGCCTAGCTCCACGACGCATCATTCAGCTTGTCGATCTGACGCTACGTAATTTTACCGAACCAACCAGTGCAGTCCCGGGCTGTAATACTGTCTTCAAAGAAGAGCATAGCCGTTCAAAAATGGCCTAAGTCTGGGAGTGGTAAACATAAATAAAATACGCACTGGAGTTTTTGAGGTCTTAGAAGTAGTTTTCTTGCCTCGTCACCTTCAGTGACTTCTCTTGTAGGCCCTTCTGGCTGTCCGTTAAAACAGATAGTGCCTGAATCGGGTCATCCCAGTTCCAGATGTCAGACATCAAAGTAGGGTACTTGGATGAGCGTTCAACTTTCGCCAAAATGACAAAAGTGCAACCATGAGCCAGGGGCGCTTTTACTTTTGAGGCCTTTAACACAGCTTTCAGCTGTCGTGCATACAGTCGTTGGATGCAGAATATCTCCAGTCATGCAGTGAGCTTCGTCTCATGTTAGCAGGGTTCACCGTTCACCGTCAGCAGCCGTTTGAAGCATCAGATGGTAGTTTAGGAAAATGGCTAAGTCTGGAACCCGTAATGCAATTTAATCAGGGGCGCCTAATTTTTCAAGGGGTTAAACGATGGATTTTGCAGTTGTGTCTCCCAGCAGACATTTCTTCCTTATTCAGTAGGCTTTCCGATGAATTCTTCAGATCAGTCTCAGCATCACCCGGTCATCCGAAAATCAGTGTCGAAGTTGGCCAGTCATAACAGTGTTGTCAGCTATAAAATAGGGAGTTAGTAAAAAGTGTAAAATCTTGAGCAAATGGACGCCTATGAGCTCAACAGATGACCTTTTGGAATCGGTGAAGTCCAACGGTGAAGCCTAAAGCTTCATTCAACTGTCAACTGGAGTTTCAAATATTTTGCATATTTTAGCATTGAGTGGCGATTTCTATTTTTGGCGCCTTTGCTATTGCATAATAAATATTTTATTATTATTTATTTTTGAACTTCAAGTCAGTGGCAGTTCAACTGAAAGGCAACCAATCAGAAGGCTTCTATTTTCAGCTGAGGTTTTAAATCTTGCAGTTGTCAGATTGATGCGAATTTCATCTTCTTTAAGCATGGCGCCTTCTTCATTTATCATTCATATTTTCAAGAGAATTCGTATTTTTCAAGGAGATTCATATTTTCTTCAAAGGGAAAATCGTAATTCTCAAAGGCAAATTTTGTCAAAGGAAATTCATAATTTTGAAGCAAAATTCGTTTTTCTTCAAGGCAAAGGCGTATTTTCAAGCAAAATTCGTTTTTCTTCATTCACAAGGCGTATTTTCAAGGGAGATTCGTATTTCTCAAACAAAGGCAGATTTCTCATCTATTTGCAAAGGCGATTTCTCCAATCACATTCTTTTGCAGGTTAAAGTTCACAGTTCTCAGCAATTCAAAGAAATCTTGAGCGATTTTCACAGAAGAAGACATACAAAAAACGTCTTTTTCCTCCTTAGTTCTCAGATTTCTCTCAGTTTTCAATTCGCATGTTCCTGAAATTGGAAAATTCGACAAGTCTCAACATCTGGATCATTTTCATATAGCTTCCTCGAATTAAAATCGTGCGTTTGATTTTTCAGGAATTTTTAACTTCAGAACATTCGTTCTTGAGTTTCTAAATTTCTCAACTGAAAAGTCTTTGCATGGTCGAGTAGAAGTCATATTTTCGCATTTCTGACGTTCTGGGTTGTCTTAGAATCTTTTTCTGGACAAAACCCATATCTCAGATTTTTCACTGAAAATTGCGCTTCGATAGGCTATTTTTTCCCTCAGCAGGCTATTTTTAGCTTTCCAGAAAAGTTGTCAGAATATAGCCGTGTTCACAGTCAACAGGTGAGTTTTTCAGAGTACAGTACACACAGACTGAATTCAAGACCAAATCGGTCTTAATTCATGATTTCGTTAGAAAAGCTAAGATCGATTTGTATCAAGCCGCAGAGGAGATAATGGCCATCACTTCAGTTACGGAGCCGCCAAAGATGCCAGTTAGTGAAATGCTAGTTTGAGTGTGCAAAGATTGCCAAGATTGTTCAAGTTGCTGACATTCAGATGCTGATGCAGTTGACAGCCTCGTTGAGGGGTTGATTGTTCAAGATCACGGGCAGTAAACTTCAGTTCCTACCTCTCAGGATAGACATTACACACACGAGTTAAACTTGTTGTTACCCTTTCAAGTTAACTCGATGTTGTCATCACATGCATATCTATTCTGAAATTCGCCTTTCATACTTGGAGTTTTCTTTTAGGGTTTTTCAACTGATGGTAGTCTTCCAGTTAACTCGCTTTCAATAAGGACGTGCATGCTCGCACAATTGTCCATTTTTAGATTAGATGTTTCAGTTAAACTGAAGGTAGTTTCGACTGTATAGTTTACTTAATTAGGGTTTGGCGCATTGCTTGCATGCATTGCAAGAATGTAGATGACACAAGGTGATTTTAGGGTTCCCTACACCTTGATGTATATAAATAAGAGCTTATGCTCATTTGTAAATAACTTTTGCTTGAGAGAGAAATATATGCTGCGCCTACCTTGCCCTCAATATTGCTCTTTTGGTATTTGTTCATGTGTCTTCGCTATTACGATTAAGTGTTATGCCACATAGGGTTTCATGCAATTGTAATGGTGGATTCTTTATGTCTTGTGAATCTTTTATCATTTCAATCAAGTGTTATGCCACATAGGGTTTCGTGAGATTGTGATGATAAAATCGTTTTGTGAAGTCTTTACTACTTTCAATCAAGTGTTATGCCACATAGGGTTCCATAAGATTGGCGTGGTAAATTCCTCCCATAGTTAGATCTGTTTGAACATATTTACCATTGACGTCAATTGTTATGCCACATAGGGTTTCAAGAGATTGAGATGATAAATCTGTTTTGTGTATCTTTACCATTGTGATCGATCGTTATGCCACATAGGGTTTCAAGAAGTTGTAGCGATAAATCTGTTTTGTGAATCTTTATCATTATAATCAAGGGTTATGCCACATAGGGTTTCGTGAGATTGTAATGATAAAGGCTGTTTTGTGAAGTTTTTTACTATTTTGATCAAGTGTTATGCCACACAGGGTTTCATAAGATCATCTTGGTGAATTCTTAAATCTGTTTTGTACCCAATAAGCTTGTTTAGATTGAGATGATAGTTGCGCCACCTTGCCTTCAAGTAGAGAATCTAAACTCGTTTATCGTCAGTTAATCATCCCTGCTCGATTTCCTCATGCTCTGTTTTCTTGAGGAAACTGGATAGATTTAAAGTAGTTAGCTTAGTTGTAGTTAACGATCTGCGAAACCAGAAAATCCTTAGCTGCAACGTTCTTGGTTTTCTTAACCTTGTGCCTCTTCCAGCTGAGAACAAAAAGATAGGACTTAGATTACTTTTCTTTTTCATGCATTCCAGCACAATGAGGGAGCTTCCCCTCCTAATTTGAAGAGCACTCATTGCGTAGTGTACATAGCTGTCCGTACAAACCTGCACTCCAGAGGTGTTAGATTTGACGCCAACAGAAAGCAAACTAAAATTTCCTAGTTAGATTTGGGATTGACTAAAACTAAACTAAAAAGTACATACTCCAGAACTGAAGATTAAGTAAAATCAACGCCTCTTTTAGGTAACAACCTGAGCGTTGCATTTAAATTACAAAGAAAAATTCAAAATAAAGCAAAATCAAGACATCTAAATGGATTTAGCTAGGGAAGCTATCTATGAAGCATGCAATGACTTCATTCATTTTTTCTATTGGAGGGCCCTAATGATATTGCAAGTTAATCCTTTGTGCAAACCTTGAGCTCTCCATACTTTCTTGCAAACTTGTGAAACTAGCTAATTCATCTTGAAAGGTCTGCAACTTCACCTTCTTGCTCATCATCTTTTTAATGGCTTCTTATGTGACCTAACCTTACATTAATATTTTCAATTCATCCACCATTTTGTTGGGGGGGTGACCAAAGTTGGCATTTCCCAGAATGTACAACCAGTGCTCTCCACAAAATGCTCTATCTTCACCATAGCCTATTCGGCTAGGTTTCTATTCTTATTCAATTTCAATTTACATTTAATTAGGGATTTAATCCTCAATTGAGCAGCTTTCAACCACTCTGGTAGCTTATCTTGATTTTCTCCCTCAATTACTGTTGCTTTGAGCAAGTCTTCAGTGGAATTTTCCTTTATTTTGAGCAAAATTATGATGCATTCCTCCCAAACCAATAGTTCTTCATCAATTCCTACCTCCATTTGATGAGCTAGGTTATCGTAATCATTAATGTAGTGATAGGAGTTTATTAATTTTCTTAGCACTCTACTTGTTAAGGCCAAAAAATTTGCTTTCCACTATTTGACTATAGGTATCCATCCCTCAGGGTTGGGGTTTTTAATTTCTCTTTTTAGAGCTACTTGGAAGGATGTTTCAAGGGTTGTAGCATCAACTATTCCAATCAAATTATTGATGCATGCTATTAATTTAACCACCAGATCCTTAAGCGCTTCCTTGGTATTTTTTCCTTTCTGCATTCTCTTTAGAATGGTAGAAATAGACATTTGGAGAGATTGCTGCTCTCCTTCCCATCTTTGAGCACCTAGATCCACCTACCTTATTTGATAATCTATTGGTCCCATGTAAAATTCATACTTATCAACTAGAGGGATGATTATTTGAGAAATTATATTTCCTTGCTTGTCCATGGTGATAGAGGATTTCTTCTTTCTCTCTTATTTTTCTTGGCTAGGGACTGAAAATCTCTAGACAAGATACTTAGGCCTTTCCCCTCTTCTTCTTCAACATATGTCCTTTTTATTTTCCAAGTTATATGTTTCAACCATATTGGAACAATAGAAGAGGTATCCCTTTGAGGATAAATTATTTTTGTATTATGAGAGGCTTGAGAATTAGCTTGTTCTGCCTCTTGTTTTTCTATATCAACTCTTATTTTCTCCTCTCCAATAATTTACTCATTTTGAGCATCCTTATTTGGTTCGATTTTTCCTTCCTCAATTCCTTGTGCTACATCTTCTATAGGGACCTCTTCTTCGAATTCCTTCTCTGTAGCTATTTCTTTCTTTGTAGTCACCCCTTCATCTTGGACTTACACTCATTGTATTTGTACTTTATCCTCTTGAGAAAGAGGAAGAAAGGAGTCATGTGAAGGAGAACACGGTGGTGGATGAATTGGTGAAGTGGTTTAATGGGGAGGAGAATGTGGAGGTGAAGGAGGTGGAGATGGAGGAGGTTCATGTGGATAAATTGGGGATGGAGGGAGAGAAGGAAAAGGTGATTCATGCGGAGGAGTAGAGGAAGGAGTGGGAGAAACTTCCCTTTGGGTAGCTCTCACCTAATTTGAGGTTCTTGTCTTCTTCTTCCTAACTAGAAGGACTTCTTCTTCAGTATCCTCTTCACTCAACCCTATCTCAATCCTCTCCTTTTCTTTCCTTTTCTTTGATGAGGCCTTTGAGGATGAAGGATTTTGTGTTTTAGCTACTACAGTAGGTGACCCTGCACCTATCTTTGTTGTTTTGATGGCCTTTTTTGGCCGTGGCTTAGGAAATTTCATCATTGGGAATGGAGATTTTAGCCACCTTAGGGAAATTTTTTTACACTTACAACCCTTGTATTTATGTTATCATCCCCTTGGATGGAATTGTATTCATTGTATATGGTATGATTGTATATACCTTGCCCACTATAAATGGGGTCTGGACTTTCCCATTTTATTTGAGTTCCTTGGGAACTTGATCTTCAGCATAAGATTTTATTAAACCTACTGTCAAACAATAGTAATCCTTCATCCCGACCTCATACTCTTCTTCACAATTTTCCCAATGATCTTCTACTGCAGGTTCATGTATGGAGAATGAACCTATTACCTTACTAATCTTTCCAATGGGGTAAAATCCACCCCTTGGATCATTATACATCTCCATGAATTATTTTTCTAGTTCTATCTCTATATTTTTTTCATTTTGCATGTTGGCACAAGAATATACTCCTACCTTCACAAGGAAAGCATATCCTAACTTGTGCTTTCCATAAATCAATTTGTGTATTTTTGTGACTTGCTTACACAACTCCAATAAGACCATCTCATAAGAAGGGTACCTTGGAAATTTCAAAGGAGATTTATGGAAGCCAACCACTTAGAAGTAGGTGAATGTCTTGAATTTGATGTACTAATTCCCCCTAGTTCTTCAAATTTTCCATGGCTTCTATTGAGATCCTTCTTGAGAAATATCCTTCCAACCCTTTGATGATGTCATAGACAAAATTGTCATTTACTACATAATAGTTTTATAGCTATCCTCCAACCTAAGTTTTGGTAGTGCTCATAAATCTTTACTTCCCTCAGTTGGAAGGAACCTACTCTGAATAATCCTAGGAAGGTGGCTTGAGAAGCCAACAGATATACAAAATAGGATTTCATGTGGAACTTATTGCTATGTAACACATCCTTGAGCTGCTCATGGGGGTTGTTACTAATGAGAGTAGCCCTAAGGTGGACCTAAATTCAAATTACATGAAACATGTAACACAATGGTCCTATTTGAATTTTTTTTTCCCAAAAGAACATGATGTCATGTGCTACCATAGGAACCTTAACTAGGTCCTATCCTAACACCACACACAATATTTTAAGTTTTCAAGCTACTAGTCATTACTGTACATGCCTTGAAATAGAAAAGTTTGACAAATAGGAATAGATAGTCTTCTGCCACTTCAAAATTCTTGCACACTAAACATATTCTTTGAAAACACAAGAAATTGAAAAAAATAGTGTAGGCATACTCTCCTTCCAAATTGTAGAGTAAAATTGCATTTCTAAAAGAAATTCCAAACACAATTATATTTCTAGATAAATCTCTATGCCCAAAGATATCCTTTCATAGAATTCCAAACCACTACAGTAATATTGACTGCATACTCTGCATGGTGTTATACAAAACACACCAACTATCAGAAGGTAGTCACAACTCAACAAAACTTATGATGTATGTTACTTGATATAGGATCTAATTAATGAGATGACTTCTTAGTGATTAACACTTCTGGATATACAACACTTTAAGTCAAGGGTAATATAATGATAATTTAAATTACTACAATCTCTTTCATCCTTGACAACCTTTGACATCAATGATATTTCTGACAACCTTGATATCTTTTGATAGTAATGACAACCTATGTTCAACAGTCTCCCCTTTTTCATTGATGGAAAACAACAAAATGTTGGGCCACCAAAACTACTAAAAGGAATTATTTGGCCACCAAACCAACCAGCAACACACAAATATGTTTAATCCCCCTTTTAATGATTTCTTCTCTATAACATTTTGATTTCACTCTCTCCCCCTTTGGAAAAATATAGCATTTTGAGTCCATTTTTATTTATGAGAAATTCAACATTTTGAGCTGACCCTCTCCCCCTTTGACATCAAAGGAAAAGGGTCAAAAATTTCTCCCTTACTGATATTAGCTTCATTTCTCGTCCTTTCTTCATTTCTAGTACTCTACATAATCTAGAAAATTACTTCCTAGATAAACTCCCCTTGATTCCATGCTCCACTACCTTTGAGTATACTCTACAAGATCACCAAGACTTCTTGCAGAAGGGATATCAAGATCCCCCTCAACCCGTGCTTCCTCTTGATTCAAGAGGGGGGAGAAACAACTCCCAAATTTTTTTGGATAAAATCAAATGTCTCCTTAGGAAGTGGCTTTGTGAATATATTAGCTACTTGTTCATTTTTGTCAACATATTCCAATCTTACCTCTTTCTTTGCAACCTTATCCCTTAAGAAATGATATTTGATTGCAATGTTTTTTGTTCTTGAGTGCATCATCATATTCTTTGAAATATTTATGGAATTGGTATTATCACAAAAAATAGTGACAAGTTCATTCAACTCAATCTTCATTTGCTCAAATTCTGCTTCATCCAAAGCACTTGAGTGCAGCATGATGCTGTAGCAATGTAATATGCTTCTACTATAGATAAGGAAACTGATTCATGTTTCTTACTCAACCAAGACACCAAACTGTCACCAAGAAAGAATGCTCCTCTACTTGTGTTCTTTTGTTCATCAATGAATCTTGGCCAATCTACATCTATGTATGTAGTTAAAGTGAAATTTTCACTCTTTGGATGCCATAATCCAAAATACTCAGTTTCCTTCAAATACCTAAATATCCTCTTCGCTGCTTTAACATGGGTTTCTTTAGGTGCTGCCTAAAATCTGGAAACCATTCCAACTACCTACATTATATACATTCTACATGTTGTCACATACAATAAGCTACCAATCATGGATTTGTACAAAAGTTTGATTTGTTGGAGCAGACTTATCATCTTTACTCAACTTACATTTGGTAAACATTGGTACTCCTACTAGTTTGCAATCTTCCATCTTGAAGTTACTAAGCATCTCCTTTATGTACTTGTGCGGTGAAATATAAATGCATGTGTTTGATCATACAATTTGTAACCAAAGAAAGAAAGATAACTATCATAACATAGACATTTCAAATTCACTTTGTATTTCCTTCTAAAGTTCCTTGCACACGTCATCACTACTATTGCTAAAAATGATATCATCTACATAAATCACAACTATCAACAATTGATCTCCTTTTTTCCTTATGTATAGATTACTATATGCACTTTCTCTTTGGAATCCTTGTTGTTGCAAGTATCCATACAACCTTGAATACCAAGCTTTGGGAGCTTGTTTGAGTCCATACAAAAGCCTTCTTCAATCTGGAAACATAATTCAGATTGTTAGAACATTGAAATCCTTTCGGTTGTTCAATGTAAACCTCTTCTTCTAGTTGTCCATTCAAGAATGTTGACTTTACATCCATCTAGTATATATTGAAGTTTTTAAATGTTGAAAGAGTTAAAAACATCTTGATTGCCTCCAATATTGCCATCAGAGAAAATCTCCTCAAATTATATGCCTTCAACTTGGGCATACCCTTTACACTCTTTCCTTGTTCTAGATCACTTCACCTTCTTCATTTATCTTGTTTAGGAAAACCCACTTGGTTCCAATCACATTCTTGTCTTTAGGTCTTGGGACAAGTTCCCAAGTTTCATTCTTCATGATTTGATTCTATTCTTCCTCCATAGATTCTATCCAAATTTTCTCTTTGCATGAATTAGGCGTTATCTTTGATAGTGCAAAGTGTACTTTCCCACTCGCTCTCTCAAGTCTCTTCTAGGTTTGAACCCCACATTTTTGTCTCCTATGGTCTAGTTCTGAACATACTTTTCTGGTGTTTTTGTAGTGATTTATTTTGAATCTTCAATGTTGTTGTGAATTGGTTCTTCATCATATTTAACTTCTAGAATTCCAATAGACTGAATAGTTTCATCAACTCTCACATTTTCACTTTCTACTATCCTCTTCAATATTTTGTTATAACCTCTATAATCTTTACTTCTTAAAGAATAACCAAGAAAAATGCCATTAGACCTAGAATCAAACTTACCCAAATTTTATTCATCTCTCTTAATTTAGCACTTTCTTCCAAATATTCTAAGGTGTCTAATTGATATTGATGTTCCTCTCCATAACTCATATGGTGTCTTATCTATCTTGCACTTGATCTACACTCTATTTGGAATGTAGACAATAGTTTGTGTAGCTTCTCTCCAGTACATATTTGGTAGATTTTCTTGACAAAGCATAGTTCTTACCATCTCCTATATAATTCGAATCTTTATTTTTGTAATTCCAATTTTTTGCAATTATACGGGAAGAGAACTGCCTCTGAATCCCATGATCTTCATAGAATATTTCATGCTTCTTAGAAGTGAATTCACCACCTCTGTCTGATCTAAAAACCTTGATTGTCCTTCTGATTTCATTTGCTACTAATTCTTTGAATGCCTTAAAATTCTCAAATAATTCCAACTTTTCTTTTAGAAATGTTATCTAAGTCATCCTAGTGCAATCATCAATGAACATCATGAAATACCTATCTATTTCTAGACTTTTAGTCCTATAGGTTTGCACAGATTTGTATGAACAAGATCTAATGGTTTTGATATGGAATAATCCTTAGTAGGATATTTGCTTCTTGTCTGCTTCCCTTCATGACATGTCTTGCAATTGATTGATTGAGGCTTCTTAATCTTTGGCATATCCTAGACTAGTCCTCTTGATCTAATCTACTAACCTTATGTGCCATAGACAACTTTCATCCTTCTACGCAGTGAGACAACTTTGTACATTCAACTAATTGAGATTATAAATGTCACTATTTCCCTACTTCCTTCCGCTATCAATTCACCAGTACTTGATTCCCTAATTTCACAACCTTCATCACTAAAAGATAGCTTATAGCCTTTGTCACACATCTAACTGACACTTAACAAATTATGCTTTAAACCTTCAACATACAAAACATCATGTTTCTTTGTTCTACTACCATCAAGACTTAAAGTACCCTTACCAAATTTTTTGGCAATTGAATTATTTCCAAGGGTTACAGAACCACCTTCAAATTTCTTGAAATTCATGAAATTGCTTTTATCTCCAGTCATATGGCTAGAGCAACCACTATCTATGATCCACAGGTTCTTCTCTTTCTGAGCATGTAGTGTAGTTTGATCCATCATTAAATTTTCCAACTTCTTTTCTTTAGAAACCTTCTTCTAGAATTTATCTGATTCATGACTTGTACTTTTTGATCCTTTTCTTCCACTTTTTGGTAGTGGAGGACTCACAAAATTTCTTTTGCAGTTCCTTGTAATGTGTCCAAAGTTGTTGCACTTGAAACAAATGATATTAAATTATATAGGGGTGAAAATGCATTATTGCTAACAAATTTAATTCTTCTTACCAGATCTTTTCTATAGTCCACAACCTTATGTCCAAAATTATTGCAATTAAAACAATAACTACAGAAAGGAAAATTAAACTTGGTATTGTATCCATGTCTTATGAATCTTCTTCTTTTGTTCTACAATTGAATAAAGCCATCATTGTGTGTCATGTTCTTATCACTTTCCATGGTTCTTTTGGACTTTTAACTTCTAGAGCCTATCACTTCTAAACTTGCTTTAGTAGTCTTCACAAAATATTCTGTCACCTTCTTCTTTTGATCATCAAAACCTATGCTGGTTTTGACATGAGGAGCTCTAGCTCTATGACTTTCCAAAATCTGATCTAGGGTTTTAATACTCTTTCCAAACTTCAATTGCAACTACTAATTCACTTTCTCAAGTTTTTTTCTTACTGTCACAATTTCTTCTTCCAGCTTCTCACAGTCTTTATCTCTTGATAGCAACCTTTCTGTCTTCTTCAATCCTCTTTGATTCTTTTTTCTGGGAATTTAGATCAATAATCATATTTTCCACTTTATTCAAATCTTGAGATACTTTTTCTCTAGCCCTCACCTCTTCTATAATTTTATTCTTCAATCTAGCGATTTCCTTTCTGGTACACATCAATACTTCCATAAGACCTATCTCTTCTTCATTATTTTTGGAACACATATTTGCATCTCCTTTAGTAGAATCAAAAGCCATGAACACAACTTTTTCTTTTTCATCACTAGAGATATCTTCATCATCTTCTTCAGTGGAGTAGTTTTCTTCCTCATTAGTGTAGAAACTCTTATGTTTCCTTTGACCTTTAAACTTTCTCTGAAATGATTTATTTCCATTAATTTTCTCACCATTGTTAGCGTTATTATGGGGACACTTAGCCATAAAATATCCTACTTCGCCACAATTGACACACTTAAAAGAAAATTTTCCTTTGTACTTACCAAAACCTCTTTGTAGCTTCTTTCTGATCTAATCCAATGTCAAAATCTTGATCATCCTGCTTCTTAGACACTTTGAAAGTAGCCTCTTTCCTTATAGAATCTTCACTTTCAAATCTCATCTCAAATGTAGTTATAATTCCATGTAGTTCATTCAATTTTAAAGCATTCAGATCCTTAGCTTCTTCAACAGTAGAGACTTTAGAATCAAACCTTCTGGGAATAGATCTGAGTACCTTTTTCACAATAGTCTTATCTTCCAAATTCTCACTAAGACCTCAGATAGAGTTGAAAAATTCATCAAGTCGAAGCATGAATGTAGCAATATTATCTTCTTCTCTCATCTTCAAACCTTCAAACTAAGCTCTATAAGTTTGTAGCTTTTCCTTTTTTACTTTTCCATCACCTTCATATATTGGCTCCAATTTATCCCATATGTCCTTTGTTGTTTTGCACTGCATCACTTTCACAAATTCAGAATTAGTTAATCCACATAAAATGGTATTCCTTGCCTTAGCATTGAGTTCACAAGCCCTCTTTCTGACCTAATACCTAGGAGGGTTTTCAAGAGGCTCATAACCTTATACTATCAACATCTAGATGTCCATTCCTAAAGCCATCAAATAGGAATCCATCCTAACTTTCTAAAATGAAAAATTGGGTCCATCAAAGATTGGTGCATTATTCCCCAAAAAAAGCTTTCTTGTGCTATCCTATGATACCAATTGAAGGGTACACTATCTACTGAGAGGGGGGGGGTGAATCAGTAGATCTAAATAAATCTAGAATTCTTAACTATACCATAGTTATCAAAATATATGATTATTTATTACAAACCCCACATAAGAAATTAAGCATAAAAATGTAAAGAACACACAAGAGAACACTAGATATACGTGGAAACCCTTGATATGGGAAAAACCATGGTGATAATAACTGCTTGGATCTACTGCGCAACTCTAGCCTCACAATTCAGAAACGCGCAAGTGAATTTTACAGACCGAAGTAAGTACCAACCTATCAAACAGACTAATCCCCTAATGTGGTTTTGTAGGCACCAACCTACTAGAGACACCAATCCCCAAATGGAACAATACAATAGGTAGAACACTAGTCCTACCAAAATACAATGATAAACCTTGCGGATCTTTAATACAACACATACATGTGCCAGAGTCACTACTGACACTCTTCCACACTGAAAAATGATCTTATGATACCAGCACACACTTTCTCTTCAATTTTCACCCTTCAAACAAGTCTTCTTCACACTAGTGTAATTATGATTCACATTCACATACTCAAATCACATCACATACTTGCATCACATGCATCTAAACATTTTAAATATATACATGGAATTACATTAACACTCCCATGTCAACCAGAGATCCACAAAGAGCCAAGGTTTGACATAAGGTGGACCTAAATTCAAATTACATGAAATGTGTAACACAATGATCCTATTTAAATTTTCTTGCCACTAAAAAGAACATGATGTCATGTGCTACCATAGGAACCCTAACTAGGTCCTATCCTAACACCAACACAAGATTTGAATTTCACACGCTACTAGTCATTACCACACACACCTTAAACTCGAATAGGTTGACATATAGGAATAGAGAGCCTTCAGTCACTTCAAACTTCTTGCAGATTGAACATATCCTCTAAAAACTCAAGAAATTGATAAAACTAGTGTAGATATACTCTCCTTCCAAACCACTGAGCAAAACTACATTTTTGAAAGAAATGCCAACCATAATTGTATTTCTAGAGAAATATCTCTACCCAAAAGATATCCTTGCACACACTTCTAAACTGCTATAGTCATATTGAATGCATACCCTACATGGTATTATACACACCAACTATCATAAGGCAGTCACATTTAAACAAAACTTATGATGTATGCTACTTGATATAGGACCTGATTGATGAGATGACTTCTTCATGATTAACCCTTTTGGATATAGAACACTTTAAGTCAAGGGTAATATAATGATAATTCAAAGTAATATTATAATCTCTTTCATCCTTGAAAACCTTTGACATCAATTATATTTTTGACAACGTTGACATTCTTTGACATCAATGAAAACCTATGTTTAACAGATTGTGCTTAACTAATCAATGCAAGGAAGAGTGAGCGATACAATATTAACCACAACAAAAAAAAAAATCTAAGCATATATAGTTGAACAATGTGTTTTTGTATGAGAAAGGTATTCTTCATAATCATAATGTTGTGGAGGTCATTCATTATTTCTTAGGTAGATTGAAATGTTGTTTTAATTTCTATGCAATTGGCTTATTGGTAATCATATTTTATGATGAACCTTAATAGGCAGATACATTCAACAAATCACTTCGAATTATGGGTATGTCTTTTAATGGTGTGATGATTGAAATGTCCCTTCACATTTAGTATGATTGGTCTCTCTTAGAATAAGGAATGTATGATCGAGTAATGTTAACCTAATTGGGAATTGTCATAAGAACCATTCATATATTTTCCTTGACATTGTGTATGTTCACCTAGCCCATACTAAATGGGTGCTTTGGAACAAAGTATAGACACCATCAAACCATAAAGGATATAGAAATTTCAGAAAATAATTTCCTTATTAGAAGATGATGGCATTAGGTTTTATATAATTTTTTCATTTTTTTTCAAGGAAGTCGATCCAAGTAATATGTTCATAGAAAATAATTTCCACCTTTCCAATGATTGAAGACTGCAAATTTCTATAGTTTGATAAGATTCTGCTTTATACCATGCCTGTATAGTCTATATTTGTGATTAATTTGATTGTCATGGTGGGGGTAAATTATGACTAACATTGGTCAGGTCACTCCGGGGAAAAATGACTTGTCTCAATTAAGAAAGAATAGTACATTACCTTATTTCCTCTAGACAAGTTCATTTTGTAGTCACTATTTAAGGTTGATACAATGCTCTATTCTATAATTGCTCTAGTGCCAATTAATAAAACTTGAAGAGAGTTCATTTTGCAGGAATGGCAGGCCATTGTGGACATCTAAGCACTTACTTACTATTTTGATTGGAGGTAAAAAATGGGTTTTGAAGGGGCCCAAAACCCTTTAAAAAATAAAGCAACTGATAAAAAATGATAACATTAAGTAGCAATCAACCTAGCAACAACGATCCAACAACCAAAAATTAGCCAAAAAGAAGGTAACCAGCCAGCAACACTACATATTGTTGAAAATCTCAATAGCTTTCATTTCACTAGTAGCCTACTTTTGCACCTTATCCATAGTATTAGGCACCTCAATACCCGAGGCCCTCACCTGAGCTTTCATTCTATTTCTATTTATGACCCCCAGCCCACCAGTTTTTACCTCACCACTCAAAACACTACCTTTAACATCACCCTTCTCACCAGCACAATCCACATCCATCAACTTATCCCCAGGAGTAGTAACATCAGTAGATACATTCTCCTTTCTCTTTTTCACACTAGTCATAGGGGAGATCACCTTGGCAGAGTCTGAAATAGCCAATACCTTAGAGGCATCTCCACCCTTCATCACAACATTCCACATCTTATCAAATTTATCCTCAAGGGATAACATTCTTCCTTCCAAATTTTGTTTCAGATTAACGGTTTCCTCTGCCATAGTATTAGGAGAATCCATTAAATTATCAATTTGGATTTTGAAAGAAGGGTCATCATCCTTACTAGCAACACCTCTAATTCTAACATTGGTCCTATTAATCTCATGGAAGAACCACTTAAAAAGTTTAAACAACACATTAGCACTGTCACGGGCCGAGCCCAACACATCAAACAATTCCTCCCTGTTAAAGTTCTCAATGTGTTTCCCCATAGTGACGTCCTCATCAAAAGAACTAACATGAACCTTTTCAGCAGAAATTTCCTTACCTTTACCAGCAGGGACAAGAGTCTTCATCTTTCAAATGGAGCAGGTGATTTCCTCCGCAACAACCTTCCTTTTCATTATCCTATCCACATCCGCTTTACTAGTTCCCACAACATGCCTGCCACCCACAACTCTTTCCTTTTCCTACTTCTGCAACCCAATGTTAGCACTCGACGAAGCCTCACCATAGATACTGCCAGCCAAGGAAAGAGGGAAACCCTTCTCCAGGAGTTGGCTAGCAGTCAACACCCTTCTCTTTTGGCTCCCCTCCTCAGGCTCCTGCACATATTTAGTCACTAGGGGAGGAGAGGAAGCTTCCCCATAATGTTCATTTTTGTGCTTACGCCCCTTAGAAAGAATATTCACCACCACCTCATGACTTCATGTCGTATAGCCCGCCTTATCATCCTGCTTCCTTTTCCCAGTCTTACCCAGAGCAGGGGAAATGGGGCCCTCCTCAAAAGAGGCATACAAATTCGGGACATAATTAACATCATCATCCCTATCAAACTCAGAATATTTGTTCAAAATAAGCCTCCTCTTCTTAGGTTTCTTACTAACCCTTTCCTCTCTCAACTCTGTCTCATAACCCTCCCTGGGTTTAGTAGTATTATCCTTTAAAGACACACAAGTTTTTTGCACCTCATGAATTTGACATGTTCATAGATCAGGAGAATTAACCCCGCATGCAGGATAGGGTTTTTGGGGTTTTTCCTACGATCTTTAATCCTCGAGTCAAGTGACATCAACAAATAGTAAGGAAAGGACACCCATTTCTTATGCTAAAAATGGTTAAGCAAAAGGAAATGGTAAGTGTTAATTTCCATATACCTGCCTTCCAAGGTGACATACCTCATAATTTTGTCAACAACATCACGCCACAATGCTCTCAAGGAACTCCTCTAATACTCACCACTCTTCACTGGCTTCAAATCATCAGCCTCATTCCCTTTAAAGAAAATAGACATCACAACATGTGATTATTTTTTGTCTCTGAACACCTTCATACCCTGAATAGCCAAGCTTGTAATTTGGGCTATGAATTCTTCACCAAATACAATTTCCCTACCACCCAAATTTAGGGTTCTCTCATTCCACCCTTCAACAACCAAATCAGTGACCTGGGGATTGTTACCATGCAGTTTCTCCATATACAGAGTTAACCCACCCTTCTCTAAAATCTCCCACACCTCCTTCCTTTGCTTAGAAGTAACACAGGACTTAGGCTCGACACAGTTTCTTGTCCCCACCCATCATTGAAGACTTAGCAAACGGAGGCCAAGCACACAACAGAAAGCTCAGGAAAATAAAACAAACACCACCCAGAATAGGATTACCCAGTAGAAGACTCTGGAAACTAAGGTGACTAACACCCACAATTTGTGTGAAACTAGCCACATGATAGATATGCCATAATGAATTTGAACTCCGCACCTTGTGAAAGCCTTCCCTCAAAATCATAACTTTAACATCCTCATTCATGACATTCAACCACGTGAGTAAGGACATGCACCCCTTAATGTACAAAAATATCGACATTAGATTAGCATTCATTATTAATTATATCTGTTGCCTCAAAAGTAATAGGATCATTCAAATCCCACTCGTTATCTCTAACACCAAAGTTATCAAAAAAATCAACTAACATATTTCCCTCTCTCAAAATGTGGGAGATATAAACATTATCAAAGGAGTTGATAATTTCAATAGAGTCCTTGACCAAGGCCTCAATAGCCCAAGATGGAGGTGAGGCATTCTTCAAATTATTAATAATGTTCAGAGAGTCACCCTCCAACCAGACCTTCCTATACCCTAGCATTTACCTACTGTTCCTCTGTATTTGTTATCTTGAATTTAATTCCTTAGAGATTTTTTTCTTGTTCTCCTAACAAAAAAGTAATGCTTTTTATCTATCATTGTAAAACTGACATATTACACCATGTATTGATTATCTTGATGTAAATATCCTTAAAAATTTAGAACACCCTTTGTATTCTCATTCTGAAATGGAGCAATTATTTATTTGTTAAGCATTTGAAATTTTTTTCTAAGATTTTTTTTATGAATCTATGTGCTTTTCTTCAATCCTTTGAATGATTTATTTTGTAGGGACCATATGATATAGTCCACTTAAATATGTGTATAAAAGATTGTGAATTACTTGGCATTGCAATGCATTATGGTAGACTAAATAATACTTCTAATATAGAATGTCATAATTAAAGGAAATATTTAGACAAATCAAAAGTATACACAAAATCATAATTAATATTTTTAGATTATATTATATAATATTTATCATATTTTAATTGTTCAACTAAAAACACACTTATAAATTATTATATTGATAGTCTAAAATACTTAGTCAAGGCAACTCAAGTAACTTTTCCTATCTACAGATGATTTCACAAGCACCATGGGATGCATAAAAATTGATGGGATAACCTATTTTGAGCTCTTATCTTCATTTCATATTTAAAGTTCATTTGAGGGTTACAACATTGATTTACATATAAATTGGTGGTAAAGCATGTCCTATACAAATGCTTAACATACCATGAACTTAGGTTTCACACTACAAAACATAATATAAACATAGATTCAATGTTGGTTAAGTTTAAATAATGATGGGATAACCTATTTTGAGCTCTTAATATTTATTATTTTGCTTCATTTCATATTTAAAGTTCATTTGAGGGTTACAACATTGATTTACATATAAATTGGTGGTAAAGCATGTCCTATACAAATGGTTGCAGAGGTTTTTGTAATGCTTAACATACCATGAACTTAGAGTTTATGTTTCACACTACAAAACATAATATAAACATAGATTCAATGTTGGTTAAGTTTAAATAATCTTATTTTATACCTATAAACATGAAACTATAAGTGACTATTAATTGAATACAAGGTTATTCTTAGTTAAAAAAGGGTACTAAGAAAATTAGAATTTCATCAACAATAGGTAAATCTAAATTTTAGGAATGAGTTATTTCAATATGACCATGCAAAAGATCTTGTACTATAGTAAATGAAGGAAATATATAGATTTTAATAAAAAAGTTAAAAATAAAAAGATAAAATCTAATGCTTATTTCAAAATTCTTGTTAATACTAAATGTAGTGGATAATATTATATATCTTCAATGGGTTTACATAATCCTCCTCATTCAATAATAACTTGGATTTAATGCCTAAGTATAAGTATGATGTTAATCAAAAGTGTAGTTTGTATTGGAGTGGCATAGTGGAAGTGTGGTGGGCTCATTACCCACGGGTTCTAAAATCATTTTCACATCATAAAATTTGAAAAATGTCCTCTTTCATTTGTTAAATTAACAAAAAAAATTATATGACATAAAACTTATGTTGTTCTCTTAGACTTAGACATGGGGATATGCCAATTTTTTACAAGGGGAGAAACCACCTCTAAAGAATTTTAAACATGCATTTTTCATAGTGGGAAAATGGTTATGTATAGTTATGCCATACATGTGGGCTAGATCGATTAAATTTAAAACTTCATTGGATGATCTAACAATAGTAAAGATGTAATGGAAGCCTTGACTTGTCTTCACAAATTAGAATTGAATTATAGAGATCTCAAGCCTAATCACATTTTAGATAATGGCGTCTTGGTCAAATTGATAAATATTGAACTACATTGTGAATGAAAATGGGAAGCCCAACAAAATAATTCTTTATGGTCTTTTGTGATCACTATTTTAGAACTTCCTATGGTGAACCTCCTTTTATGGAGAAAGATATAAAGGAAGAAATTATTGAATGAGTCCCATCTCATAGAACATGGGCCTTGATGTGTCAAAAAGATCAAGAAATAATAAGGGATGGGTTAGTTATATATATTGAGTTCATTCTAGTTTCTATTCTAGGTGGGTGCACTCTAGTTAAATTAAATAAAATATTAGTTCTAATGTTTCTCTATGAAGTACTCTATACATGTTAATAATTTAGTATTGTTATATTCATGTTAAGATGCCTAGAAAGATTACCATGCTTTATTCTAAATTGTACTTTTTTATTGGACTTGATCAACCTAATTAATCCATACACATGTCTTATAAAGTATTGTATAGGAAAAGAGGATACTCATGTAGTCGAGAATGCATTATTATAATCTTAGAATATATTTTGAGTATATATGATTGTATAGGAGTGAATTTTCACCCCTCGTGTAAATTCCCCTTTTGCATCCCCTACTTTAGAAAAATCAAACCCAACTAGATAATTCCACATCACTCACTTGCCTTCCATATACTTGGTGTTTTTCCAGTGTGTCTGTGGGGGAATCTTCATTAGGGACAGAAGTGTGGTGTGCAGAAATCTATGCGGAACACTATTGTCCCTGATAGATTCTTACCTCTGGAGTCCACAAGGATGTTACATTCTCCATTGGGCATGAAGCGTAATTCCTCTGTGTCAACCAACCAACTTGAAAATGGCTCTTTCCCTCCGAATCTTCCTTCAAATGAATAATTTTCACTATCACTTCATCTCTTTAGCATTTATTCTACAATCTATCTCATCTTCTTGGCAATTCAAGTGACCTACAATCCATTGAGCATTACACAACAACTTGTTACTCCATCAACTACATTTTGTACGTATTGTGCTACCATAGAAGCTGTGAGTTTGGAGTATTGCGAGACCTCCTTCGTCACCGTTGCGGCCATGTCGACTTTACCAAGCTCATTGTATTGCATTCTCCCTTCATTGGCCTTGAGTTCCTTTGGGTGGAGGTGGTATTACCTCACTATCTTCTTTTGTTGTGGTTCGATAGAGTAGCATTTTATCTTTTGTAGTGTTTGATATTCTTCTTTCCTTTATCGTATTTTCTACTTCATTGCTTTCCTCGCTATCTATGGAGGTGGAAATGCCAAAGTGGGGGTTTGAATAAGGAAAAACCCTATACATCCCCAACATTTTTCCTCTCTTGGTTGTGTGTAGGTGTATGTGTACGTGGAGCTTGCTGACAAGCTGGACCTTTAGTCAGTTGGACTTTGTCACCTTAGTTTTCATCCATCTTCTTTACCATCTTTGTAGTCATTTATCGTACTTTATTATTCTGTTTGGTTCATTAAATCTCATTTACTAGGCTGTCAGTAGGTTTTTTTGGCTTTCTACATTGTATTTCACACTTTTTGGTCATACAGACACCAATGCACTAGAGAGACACCAGTGTGTCACATGTAGGATTATGTGTTGTACACCTTGCATAATGCTTATAATGTTTAATTTATTATTATGTGTATGGTGCACCTAGGGGTACCTAGATGGACATGCATCACTAGGAGTTATAATGTTGGGGCCACTTTATGTTGTATGTAACATTGGGACTTAATTGTAAACTAAAATTATTTAATATTGGGGAATAATAAAATATAATAAACTACCCAATTTTAAATGAGGGGTCACATGATTTTGTAAGTTCATGGTTTTGGGCATATGGTTTGTGTAATACCACTTAGTGGTTTTGTGGGAGCTTGCTTCTATAAAAGCAACGACAAGGGTAGTTGTCTAAGGTTGGAGAGTTTGTTGCAGGTTAGTAGGTTAAGCTTGTGCATGTGTCAGGGTTTTAAGCATGGCATGGGATGTGTGGATTCATGCTTGGTCACATGGAATGCATGGATAGCTTGCGCTTTAGAAGTGTTCATGGAGTCTCTGAAGATGTATTGTAATCGGTTTTCATTGCTGAATAATACATGGAGTGTGGATGCTTTTGGAGGCTCAGTTTTTCCCTCTTGAGGGTTTTCCTAAGGTATATCTTGTGTCATCTTTGATGGGTATGTTGTCTATTCTCTTGCATGTGGATTCTGAGTACTTATTTGCATTGTTATCTCTTTTGGGTTATGTGGAAATTGTCATTAGATGGTTGCAAGTTTCCTTACAAGTGGTATCAGAGCCATGGTTGTGGTTGGATAACCCTAGGTTGAGAAAAATATTGCCTAAGTTTGAATCTATGCAATGCATGAGAGAATGAAAGGCATGGAAAGATATGAGGGTTTTGTAGGTTGTTTATTGTAGATATGAGGGTTTTGGGTTTATGTTTTGATGGGTTGTTTGTAGATTTGGGGTGTGAATTTTTTCTTGGAAAAATAGGGTTTCTTGGTTGTGCATTCAAATGAGGGTTTTGTGGGGGAAAAATTTACAAATGACCTCCTAGGACAAAATGGACCTCATGGTTGGATTCAGGTTAGTCGAGAGACAAATTTTGATATATAATTTTCCCTATTTTGGTTACCGAAAAAAATGCATTTTTTTCTGTAAAAATCCCTATTTCAGATTGTATAGTTGTCGTTATGCATAAAATATTAAAAAATAGGAAAATCAAATTCTCTCTAATTGGTAAAATTATTCTTGCAAAATGAAAATAAAAAAAATAAAATTAGAAGGGTTGGAATAAAGATTTATATTGAAAAGTTTTTAATAAAAAAAATTAAATAAAATGGGGGAGGGGCCGACCCCACCCCCATACCTCCTGTCACTATAGCTGAGGCACCGAATATACACTAGAAGAAAATCCTATGGGCTTAACAAAAATACCGCCCATTCAAATTTTTTTATTAATAATTTTTTTAATTAAAAATCCACCTATGTGATTTTTTAAATGCCGTCGGTGGAAAATTGAAAGGCCCTGTGCAATTTTTTAAATGTCAAATAAATTTAAATGATTTGGAATATTTTTCAAGTCCGCTACCAGCGTACCACCCGGGTGAGGTTGCTGCTTAGCCACCTAAATTTTTTTGCGTCACATACAAACTACACTTTTTCTTCTGAGGGGCATAACTTTCGCCCAGGTGGTGCTTTTTTGCTTTTATTGGACTTGTTGGAAAGGTGACTTAGAGATCTATGCTATGGTGCTAGTGATTTTATGATATTTTGTAGCTTGGACAATGTTTTACATGTTGGAATTCAGGTTTTTTTTTTTAGCTTTGAGAGGGCATATCTTGTGCATATGGAGTTGGATTTTGGACTTTCAATAGTCGACAAAAAGCTTGTTCAGAGCACTACACAGTGGGTCAGGTTTGCAGATATTTTTTCATGGTTTATTTTCTATTTTCTTTATCTGATTTGTTTATGGGTTACTTTGACTATGGTGATACTATGAATTTATGGATGATCGGATCTTGGAGATTTGATGTTGGATTCATTGTATGCTTAGTTGTACATCTCAAATTATTCTGTCATTTGACATGGTTATCAGTATATGGTTGGATTTGTATGTTGCATTGTTGTATCTACAAGTTGTGCAATGTTGTAGGCGGTCCATACTTACATGTTCCATTTATGACTTAGACATGGGTTATCTTTTCCCATTGATATTTCAGTGATGATGCATGTTTAGTTTCAATGGCTTGGTTCAGTCACTTGGTTTGTTGGTTTTTGTTGTCATGTTGAGGAGGTGAGATGGTATTACCAGGTACAGTCATGATATGAGACCTATGCAATTGACTGTGATTATGCAGATATGTGGACAAGGTTGGGTTGAGTTGTTGGTACATTTGGTGGTGATCATGGTGTCATGGACGTTTCTTGTGTAGTAGAGACATTGGCATGTCATGATGGTTTGTGCAGGTGCATTTTTGGTGGTGTTAGATTGGATCCTGATTCAGGTTGTGGCAGTTATCTTCTTAGATATTGTTATCATGATGTCATGATAGCTTGTTACATTCATTGGTTACACTTTTCAGTGGGAGATTTTTTTATAGTGATGGATTGGTGGTGATGGATATGATGGCTTGGTGGTGTATCTTCTTGCTTTAGAGGATGGTTATCATGTTTTCATTGAGAACTTGGATTCACAGGTTTGGTGTGAGCTTATGATAGTGATGTGGTTTTGGTTGTGTGCATCATGATGCCATGGGATTGCTCGGTATCATAGTTCAATGGGAGCATTTCGCAATGATGTGGATCCATTGTTGATTATGGATGGTTGTATTTAGTAGGGGTTGATTAGTGTCATGGAAGAGCTCTTGGATTATGTGTGCTATAGTGAGAGTTCAATGACACCAGGTGCTGGACATGTTGAGGTATTGTTTATGACTTGTTGGTTTTGACAGGTGATCCTTGGTTGTAGGATGCTTTTTTTATTATGTCATGTTATACTCTTGATTACCAGTTTAGAGTTGTGGCATGGTACATGTTATGATGATTTGAGCATGTGATCTTCTTTTGAGAAGATGTGAGATCATGGTGTCATGTTTATGTTCCCGATTGTGCAGTTGGAGCTATGATTTTGATCTTTGTTGGTTCTCTTTGTATTGAGTACTTTGATCATTTTCTTGGAGTTTAGCATGGATTGATTGGTTGCAGGTGCTCATGGATACATGGAGACTTAGGTGAGGCTTGGTGTTCTCTTGTGGTTAGAGACATGATTTTGAGATGGTCACTCTTGATGAGATTTTAGCAAGAAGTCTGAGGAGCCTACACCATGTTGGATGTGATTCCAACATGGACCTATGAGGAGAGTGTTCTTGGTTGATTCATGATGACTTGGATATCCTAGAGGAGCATTCTCATTCCCCACTCTTGGTCTACTTGGTGGTTCACGTGAGAGGTATTTCCAATTTTTCTTTCAAGTGCATTATGTTTATGATTTGTCTTCTCATGGATATGGATCTTGAGCTAGATGGGTATTTGGTTTTTGGAGATTTCATTTGAGGAGTGTTGGCATGTTTATCTCCTTGTACATGATGGTTTTAGGATATGGTTTATTGGGATGATTTCCTTGGTTTGGGAATCGTTACATTGAGTTTGATCTTCTTGTTTTGAGATGCTTACATCAATGACTAGTTACATGATACACATGTTATGCTTGATCCTGGTGATTGGATGGTTGGATGTTGTTATGGGGTGTTGTGGAGGAGATCATACTTGAAATGCACTCATTTTAGGTTTGCATTCATCTAGACATTGCCCATGCAGTGGGAGCTCCTAGATGTGTAGTTCACTCTTTGAGAGGTTTGCACATGGAGTTTGTTATTGAGGTTTATGGGTGGATATGTGATGGCACGAGTTTACTATGTTATGTATACATTGGAGGTATGGATAGTTGGATGTGTTGGCATTTGCTATGGGTGTCATTTCAACTATGTTGATTCATTCTTGACAACTATTGGTGCATATTCATTACCTTTGGATTGAGTGTTTGTGTTTTGAGATATCAGTTTGAGGCAAGATTATGCTTCTTTGTGACAATTAGTGTGACATCTCTTTTGGATGTGTTCTTATCTTAGTGCATTGGCATGGTGGAGGATGAGTGAATTCATGGATGAGATGGTGGTCACCTTGGTTCTTGTTATAGGTATCTTAATGGAGCACATGGAGTACTTGGATTCCAAGATGGTATATGTTGCCTATGGAGTTTATTATCTTGATGTTTGAGCTTACTTGTTACCCCATTATGCAATGTATACAAGTGGGAGATTGTTAGGATTAGGTGTTGCACACCTTGCATAATGCTTATAATGTTTAATTTATTATTATGTGTGTGGTGCACCTAGGGGTACCTAGATGGATGTGCATCACTAGGAATTAGAATGTTGGGGCCACTTTATGTTGTATGTAACATTGAGACTTAATTGTAAAATGTAATTATTTAATATTAGGGAATAATAAAATATAATAAACTACCCAATTTTAAATGAGGGGTCACATGATTTTGTAAGTTCATGGTTTTGGGTATATGGTGTGTGTAATACCACTTGGTGGTTTTGTGGGAGCTTGCTTCTATAAAAACAATGACAAGGGTAGTTTTCTAAGGTTGGAGAGTTTGTTGCAAGTTAGCAGGTTAATCTTGTGCATCTGTGAGGGTTTGAAGCATGGCATGGGATGTGTGGATTCATGCTTGGTCACATGGAATGCATGGATAACTTGTGCTTCAGAAGTGTTCATGGAGTCTCTGAAGATGTATTGTAATGGGTTTTCATTGCTAAATAATACATTGAGTGTGTATGATTTTGGAGGCTTGGTTTTTCTCTCTTGAGGGTTTTCCCAGGGTATATCTTGTGTCATCTTTGATGGGTATGTTGTCTATTCTCTTGCATGTGGATTCTAAGTACTTATTTGCATTGTTATCTTTTTTGGGTTGTGTGAAAATTCTCATTAGATGGCTACAAGTTTCCTTACACTGCGTAGTCATCCTTGACCCGTGTTGTCGTCCTCAAGTAGAGAGTTGTCTGAGGTGCAGTTCATATTCCAGAAATTGGCTCGTCTAGTCCCATTCAAATTTCTAGATCTGTAGAGTGATAAAAGTACTTGAGAGTGCTCTTCATTCTCTATCCTTGACCTAAACCCTTATTAGCTTGAGGTAAGATAGGGCAGCCCTCTGCTCTTAGCTCTTCATGACCTGGAGCCTTGGTGTGGTTGGTCCCCCTACCTTACATTTTAGTGAACCCGACATGAACCATTTGGGTTTCGTTTAATGGTGCTCAAAGGCCTTTTTCTCATATCCTAAGCGTGTTGTGGGTGTGAGTGTTGTGAGGTGTTATGCCTTTCAACCCAACCTGTGACCCCTAGTGGCATAGTTGGAAGGTTCCATAAGCATTGTGAAATGAAACCTTAGTTGGGTCACTACCTAATTGTAAAAGCTTTGGGAGCTCTGTGAAAGTTTCATCTAGTAAATGTGATGATTTCCTTTTTGCACCTGCTCATCCTATCTGCACAACCTACGAGCAGTTCTCTTGGCATAACTTTCACCTTGTAGGACCTGCCGATGGGTTATAATAGAGAGCCATCTCCTCTATACATGCCCACATGAATCAATAGAAACACTATAATAGGTGTTCTTGTTGACCCAACATGTCGAGTGAATGTCATTACTGAGGAGATTATATTAATCAATTTCCTACACAAAGATGGGTATGATGCGTCTGAGAGTACCATCCGTACACACAACAAAATTTCCATACCTCCCCTTGGTTGCATCACCTCTTCGGTCCTCGTTGGACCTAAATCAGTGAACTTTATTTTTGACATAATCCCAAGGTCTGAACTCTTCAGGGTAAAACTAGGTATCTCTTGGTTGGTGACTATGAATGCAGTTCCCTCGGTCATGCATAAGTGTTTGAAATTTATCCATGAGGGTACAATGCATGTAATCCATGACACTGGTTATAAACTATTAGTTACGCGTGGTAGCTATTCACTAGATCACTTTTGGCCTACACTTGTTGGTATACTTCCTCCTAGGACAAACCTCTTGTACCAAACCTATTTGAAGTACAAGAAGGGGTGCTTAATGCCTAAGGTAAGATACCCTCCTTCTCCCTATGTCATCTCGCATAGGGCCTACTTGAAAGCTGACGATGATGCAACCTTGTCTCAGAGAAGGGAGGAAGAGAAGCATGCTTGAGGTTCTTCTTCCTCCTCTTCTGTTGTCTAGCCTACCGCTTTCTCTTGCCCTGCTATGGCATTATTAGATTTTGTTCCTAGGTGCTTGCTAGAGAATCCCATGGTTCTCACTTGGAAAAAGCCCATGTATCCTATGCTTTAACTTCTTATTCTACCCATGGTGCCTAGGCCCGTTCGGTATGGTAAATGGAAGGCTCTTCATGGGGAGTCATCTATGTCTCAGCCTTCGTGGCCTCCTACTGCTCCTTCTCCCAAGGAAGTGAATGGAAAGAGGCCTATCACTAAAGAATTATAGCTGACTCCCCCTATTGTTGTTCCAATCTCTGCTCCATCTCTCCCTCCTACTCTCGTCTAGGAGTCTCCCCCTCCATTGGAAAGGGTCATGATGGAGACTTTGATGGTTGAGTAGGAGTCATCTGTTCCATCTAAAATTTTGGCCTCTAGCTCCTGAAGTTGCAAGAACTGCCTTGTGCATGAATGCAAGCATTGTCTAAAGGATCTAGCCACTAAGCAAGTTGCTTTGTAGAGGAAGGAAGGGGAGTTGACCACCCTTGTTTCAGGGCCTGGTGTTGTGTCCTCTCTCATCCCCTCTGCTTTAGTTCAGTCAGCCTCAATGCTGCTTTCGACTCCTACTACAAGAATAAACACCCCTAACCCCAAAAAGGTGTAGGTGTTTATTGATCCTTTGATCAAGCTACCCCCTTTTGATGTCCCTCCCAAACATCTCACCTTTCTCGATTCCTGTGGACATGTTGAACACCTCATTGGTGTCCATTGCAGTTTTCTCCTCCTCTTTTATGCCTTTTTCCTTGTCTATGGGGGTCTCGCTCCCTCCGACGAAGAGAAAGATGGAAGAAGGCCCTGCTAGCAATGGGGGTCGAAAGAGGAGTCCACCTTCTTCAGAGGGTGGTGCTACATTAGCATGTGTCTTCCTTGTGACAAAGGAAGTTCCGACATCCCCTGAGTTTGTCACTATACCTAAGTCACTCGGTGAGCCTAGTAGTGAATCTCGAGTGTCACCTCCCTCGTCCGGTGAGGTAACACATGGCACTACTATGAAGTGCATGTTTAATTCTTTGGATGAGGTCCCGACCCTTTTAGTGATCTTCACGAAGTCACTGACCTTTGCCCCATAAGAACTAAATGGAGGAGACCCCGAAGTGTCTCCTTCCTAGGCTCTTGTTGCGGGGAGATCAAATGGTTCCCCCCTTGAAATTCTGTCATTGCAGGATCATCCACCTTCCCTATATAATGATCTAGATTGGGAGGCCGATGAACTCTTTGTTGATGAGTGTTAGGGGGCGCCTCTTCTTTATCTGTAGTGTAGTTTGTGTGTGTGTTTTTGTGCTCCCTCGTGCTTGCATTATGTGTTCTTGGATGACCCTTGTCACCCTCATAGGTGCTTGGATACATGAGTAATTATGTTTTTTACAACTTCCTTTGTTATGTGTAATGATTTTTGACAATTGGGGACAATGCAAAGTGTTAGGGGAATTTAGGTTTCCCTTCCATGTTGACCCAATTTTTTATTTTTATTTTGTCTTCTCGTGCATTCTTCACATGGTCTGATATAGTAGGGGGTTGATGGCAGTTCATTAATATACTATTATTATAATTGTATATATTTTTGAGTAGCTTTGACCCCAAAATATTAGATCGCCCCTGAGTCTAGATTTTTCATGATGTTTCTATTTTTGTTTCACTCTTTTATCTTTCTCTCTTCTTTTCTTGAGTTGTGATGTTGTGGTGCTCATATGTTGTCCCTCGTGTGTGACAACATTACTATTGTGACATCTTGCTATGTTCTGTGTGGCACAACATCACTTTTTTTATTTTTTCTTTTCTCTCCTTAGGATGTTATGCACCTTGCGTTTAGCATGCACCATCCTAAGGGGGGCTATCATACAAAATTTTATTTTCAGAAACCACATTTGGTAGCCAACGAATCTTTTCTCGAAAATCCTTTTCAAAACATTTTTTAAAAATCACATTCTCAACTTGGATCTCTAACAAAACTTGTTTCCTTCATCACAGGTTCGCAAAGGAAGAACTTGAAGGAATTTCCTCCGACGAGGAGAAATTTTTCTTGCAGGAGAAGCCTTGACCTTCCCCTCACGAGGGGGAATTTTCTTCCTTTTGAATTCCTCAATGAAGTTAACATCTTTCAAAAGGGTTCCTTGATGTTGAATTGATTTGTGAAAAATGGTCTCACTTTCAAACAATGCATACCTTGAGTGGATCCCTTTTATTTTGAAGGGTTCCCGAGGGACCCCTTTGAAATATCTTCCTTCAAATTTTTTTAACTATCTGTGTGACTGTCTACTTGTTTGCTTGTGTGGCTACCTTTTGATTTCTAACATGTTTTATCTGCGGATTAATATGTTTCTTTGTGAGTGTGCATGTGAAGTTTCTTTCCAGTCTAACTCTGCAAAGTCCCCTTACATCGAACTTCCTTTAGGAGAAATTACCTAGGGGGCACCTTCTTTGTAGGTTTGAGGGCATGTGAAGTGATTACATCCTACTAGATTTGTCCATCGTTGGTCTGCGGGCCTTCAGTGTACTTTATGTAACTCTATAGTTCTAAGGAGCTACAAAGTCCTTTGTTCGAACCTCCTTAGGGGAGAGTACTTGTGGAGTCCTTTTCCTGCCCTACACTTTCGGGTTTTCCAAATCGCAGTTTGCTTTCTCAACGGTTCAGGTATACATTTCTAAACTCTTTGATCTAATTTACCAAACACTCATTGACACTCACGCTTGCTAAAGTGGGGGAAAAATGTACAGGACCGAATTTTTACCCCTTGGGTAAATTCCCCTTTTGCATCAACTACTTCAGAAAAATCAAACTCGACTAGATAATTCCACATCACTCACTTGCCTTCCATCCACTTGGTGCTTGTCATGTGTGTTGGTGGGGGAATCTTCATCAGGGATGTGAGTGTGACACATGGATGTTTGTGTGGTACGCTGCTATCCCTAACAAATTCCTACCTCTAGAGTCCACAGGGACGTTATGTTCTCTATTGGGAATGAAGCGTAGTGCCTCTGTGTCAATCAGCCAACCCAAAAATTACTCTTTCCCTCCTAATATTTCTTCAAATGCATAATTTTCACTATTCATCTCTTTAGCAATCTCTCTCATCTTCTTGGTAATTCAAGTGACCTACAATCCATTGAGCATTACATAGAATTTTTTTTCTCCATCAACTACATTTTGTACGTATTATGCTACTGTAGAAGCTGCAAGTTTGGAGTCTTGTGAGACCTCCTTCGTCACCGCTGCGATTGTGTCAAATTTTCCAACCTCATTGTCTTGCATTCTCCCTTCATTTGCCTCAAGTGCCTTTTGGTGGATGTGGTATTACTTCAATATCTTCTTTTGTTGTGGTTTGATAGAGTAGGATTGAATCTTTTGTAGTGTTCGATATTCTTCTCTCCTTTATCATATTTTCTACTTCGTGGCTTTCTTGACTATCGATGGAGGTGGAAATACCAAAGCGGGGGTTTGATTGAGGCAAACCCCTATACAACCCCAACATTTTTCCTCTCTTGGTTGTGTGTAGGTGTACGTATACATGGAGCTTGCTAGCGAGTTGGACCTTTAGTGAGTTGGACTTCATCACCTTATTTCTCGTCCATCTTCTTTAGCATCTTTGTAGTCATTTATCGTACTTTATTATTCTGTTTAGTTTATTAAATCTCATTTACTAGGCTTTCAGTAGGTTTTTTTGGCTTTCTACACTATATTTCACACTTTTTGGTTGTATGGGAACCAACGCACCAAAGAGACACCAACGCATCGCGTTGTTGTCCTTGACCCGCGTTGTCGTCTTCAGGTAGAGAGCTATCTGAGGTGCAATTCATATTCTAGAAATTGGCTTGTCTAGTCCCATTCAAGTTTTTAGATATGTAGAGTGATAGAAGTACTTGAGAGTGCTCTTCATTCTGTATCCTTGACCTAAACCCCCGTTAGCTTGAGGTAAGATAGGGTAGCCCTCCGCTCTCAGCTTTCCATGACCTGGAGTCTTGGTTTGGTTGGTTCTTCTACCTTACAAGGATATACTATAGTTCAACAGGGAGTAACTGCATAGTAAGGGTTATGCATGTCATTCACCAGGTAAATGTTATGTCAACAAATGATAATAATTTTGTAAATTTAATGTTGAAGTTACATGTAAGTGATTAAAACACCTATATTAAAGAAAATGGGTTACATCAGAGAAATTTGATTAAGTTGAAATATATGTGACTAAACATATAGAATAACATTAGTTTATTCAATGAGACATAGGGCCTAGCTCGATTGGCTAAAACATCATGTTGCAGGAAAGAGGTCACAAGGTCTAGTCTCCCCTCTTTCCCTGTGGTACCGAAGGGCGTGTCACACCAACGCCACCGATCACGTGAATTTTTTTTACTAGGCGCATTGTAGTTTGTAGGGGGCTACTCGATTCTTGTAGTAAAAAAAATAGTTTCTTCGATATGTGTGTCTATATAGTTCTTTTCATTGAAAAATGATTAAAAGAAGAAAAATATATAGATGAAGTAAAAACATATATATAGAAACATTATGAAGAATAGTTATATTCAATATTAGTTTCTTCAATTACTAATTATGTATTTTTTGAGTTGTGATGTCGATGCATCTCATGCTACTGAGGAAAGTATCTAATTTACAAGGGGAGAATTGTTATGTGAATTTTTTCAAAGAGAAGAGAAAACTATGAAATAACCCTTTAGAATTAAAAGGGAGATAGAAAATAAAGGATATTATGATTCTTTAGTTAAAAGAAATATTAATAAAGAAAATGCATAAAAAATATTTTTTAAAAAGGGAGAAATAGTTATATTTATTAAATAATAATGAAAGGCATCCTTTGTGAAGGGGTGTGATGGTTTGGAAACCACCCCTTAAAAAGATAAATAAATCATTCATGTGAGACTTGGGAAAAACATGGAGAACATTCAAGGAGAGAAGAGAAAAAAGGAAAGAGAAATTCAAAGGGCACAAAGGAGTGAAGGTTTGGGTCATTGGATGGCATTGAGGAATTTGGAGAAGGGGTGCACAATGTGTGTCCAACTCAGGGTATAGTGAACATTTGGGAGTGTGCTGGCCAGGGTTGTGTTTATGTTGTGAAGGAAAGTTGGGTTTTGTGTAAGAACTAGTTTCCTCTAGAGATGCTTCCTTGCTATGAAAAGTCTAGACCTATAACCATTCCTCTTAGTTCCATAACATGGCCTCTCCAAGAAATTACAAATATGTATTATCAGATTTTATTGGAATTCATATTTTAAATGTTTAATTATGACTATTTATAAATATTGTAAATATTTTCATCATATTATTGTTCATAATATTTAAAGGATTTATTATTGGCCCATAGTTTAATTAATATTGTTGTAAATAATATATGTCTATGTTCATTGAATAAACATATTTTAACTTTACTATTGGAAATAGCTAGATTATAATTAGCTTCTCTTTTTATATTTATTTGGTTTTTTTGAGATTTTATAAAATAATAGCTTAAAAAAGATAAATTTAATGTATACTTATTTAAACTTATTTTTATTTTATTGAAAATGAAATTATTCATTTGATTTGCTGAAAAAATAATTCTTTGTTAAACATATATGTGTAAAATTTCATTTATTTTAAAAGTGTATTTTTAAATGTAATTATATCTAATTTTACTATAAGTTTGAATTTATATATATAGACATATAAGTGGGAAAATAGTGTATTCAAGTGAGGGTGTGAGCACAAAGATGAGGGACCAAAAAGTGGCTGAAACTATTTTTTGGTTCATTGTGTATATAACGTAAGCATCTTATAAGGTGCTTGCACTATCACTTGATAGTGACCAAGGCTTTCCATAAAAGTTAAAAAAAAACACGATTTTAAAATATTTTTTAATTTTCTACATAACACAAGTGCTTTATAATGCTCTCACATTATAGCTTTCCTTGGTAACCACCAAACCTTAGGGTTGGATTTGTCTTAGGCATCTGACCTAAAGGGTTGGACTTGGATGTCAATACCAAAGATGTGTTTTCTAGAAAATATAGAAAATAACTAAAATTTGGGTGTGATCTCTATCAATTTTGCACATTTTTCATGATGATCTAAAAAATTCATAGTAACATAAACATCTTGACTTTCTAGCCATACGATTTTTTCTACATTTCAAATATGTTAAGGTTTTGATGTTTAATTTGTTTTGCTAGTGTCTTCATTTTTTTATTGAAAACCTATGTATAGTATTTTTATGTCTTTTTTATGCATTTATCCAAATTTGATACAAATTACATTTTTATGTTCTAGACTCTATTTTATACAAATTAAAAAAAATGACTTTTGATTAGTTTTGAAAAAATAGGGGGAGCATGCTCAAATTTTTAGCTTTCAAGATGTGTCCACTCTGGAAATTAGTAAAAAATTATATATTCATTAAAACTTTGGACTATGTGATGTTAGCTAATTTTCCATCGAAGTGATTTGTGAAATACTTTTAAAAATCCAACATTTTAGGAGCATGCCAAATGCTATGTTATATTTTTTAACAAAACATCTTAATCTCCATCACCTTTCTTTCTAAATAGTAGTTTAGAAACTAAAATTTTGAGCACTAATAATCTTGTTCTTGTCATATCTTCATATTTCAAGTGTTGTTATCTTCAATTTCCCATTCAAGATCAAATTTTATTGATTTAAAAAAAAAGTGGCCACTTTTGACCCCCTTTTAAAAATATTTAAAAATAAATGGATAAATTTTTTTTACCTAAAACTTTAAAGTGTAATATAAAAGAATATCATTTTAAAATACATATGCACATCTATATATTAATTATCTAATATTATAAAATATAGATAAAATGATAAACTTAAAAACAAGCACACACACACATAGGATACAAAAGAATAAGTGTCCATATATACAATTTGAGTATATATACATATATAGATACACACACATATATTTTTATGTATGTATATATACTCAAATCATATATAGGCACACTTATTCCCTATTTTTTTATGAATAGGAAATTATCCATATTAATTATAAAGATAAAAATACATGTTCACAAAAAAAGGTGGGTGGTAAGAAGGAACACCTTGAGAGTCACATGGGCAACACCCAGAAAACCAAAAAAACTAGTCACTTGGGCCTAGCCCAGAAGTCCATGATTACAAACATAAAGGAAAAGGACATTAAGCAACCAAAGCAGTGCCAACAGAGCCAAGAGGGTCTCTTCCATTGATTTCCCCCCCATACATTAGTGGGGTTTGGAGTGACGTTTGGAGGACCTCATCCATCATCATCTTCTTTTTCTTTATATTTTGTTTCCTTGTGTCAAGACGAGATTGTAAGCACCAAATGTGAAATTTTTTTCCCAATGTCTGGTCAACCAAAGCCACAACCATGAACATTATCAGAGGGCCACTCAGAACTGCCATTGCTGGTCCCCACTGCCCCTTTAGAGGGCCACCCCAGGTCAGCCCATAGAGGAGGAGAATGAGACTGTCGAGGAGGGCGGGAGCCACAACAAGGAGGAGGCTGAGAGTGGGGGTGAGTAGATCCACTTCATCGTTGCCCCTGAGAGGGCAACCGACCACGAGAGGAAGTGGGTGAAGTAGGCACCTGAGCCATAGTACATGGGCCATTACCCCAATGATTTGGAAACACCTAAAGGTGAGACACCTCAAGTGCAACTTTATTGGCTTGAACTTGAATTTGCAAAAGCACATTAGAGAAAATTATCTCTTTAGAATACAAAGAAACATTGTTATCCATTTGGTTGTGAGAAAATATGTAGGAATTTCTATCTTTCCAAATATTGAAGAGGATTTCCATCATGAAAGTGTGCCAAAGTTGGGTGTATTTAACAAGAAGCCTGGGCAAATCCCCCAACAGAACCATATGCCAGGAGAAGAGCTCCAATTTGAAAGGCCGAAAGAAGTCATGAATCTAATTCCAAAACTATTGGGCCTTGCTACAAAACCAGAAGAGATGCTTAAAAGATTCAGCTTGCCCACAAAATGGGCATCAAGGGTCCTAGACCCCCAAGTGAACAAGCCAAGATCCCATGGGTAAATCTTGGAAAAGAATACACCAAGCAAAGTGGGAAAGTTTAGGCTCAATACTTGCAGACCAAGTGGCAGAGAATATTTTTCACCAAACATGAGTAGAAGACTGAAGATGCCACCTCTGATTTAGACTTTCAATCATTGGAAAGTGTGGCGAAAGCCACATATAACCAAGACTAGGCTTATAATTCCCAAAAGGGGTGTCTAAGTACCACTTCCAGTCCTTCCACTAAGGCTTGGGCCCATGAACTCCCACCTTATGTAACATATCTACAGGAATAGAATTCACCAAACCATCATAAGTATCATAGTCCTAGTTTTGAAGACTATAGAGAGCACACAAATCTTCCCATGGCATAATACGCATTGTGGGTCTGTGAAACACATGTTGCAATGTGGAATACCTTTCTTGTGGAATCTTATAGCCTTAAGCCAAGGTGATTTGGCCAACGGTTGACCATTACTAGTGAAGAGAGATGACCACCAAATATTTTGTTGATTGAGGGAAATACCATCACGGAAACTAGAGCTGACCCAACCGATCTAAGGCTTAATCACTTCCCAAGTTCTCCAAATGCTCTTGGCCATGAAATTTCCCACAATCTGGATTGGTTCCTTCATAACCAGAAGGGTCTAGAAACCAATCCCATTCCAGGAAGGTCTGTGAACAGGAAAGCCAGATTGAATGCAATGCCTGAGAATTTTCTAGGCTTCATCTCTAGTAAGGGCTCTGATTATCCACTTCACACACAAGGTAGTCCCTTGTCATTGAGTGGAGAGAAAAACCAATCCCTCCAGAGTCTCTAGGAAGGTAGTAGAACTCCTAGGAAATGTGGTGAAACCCTCTATGGGTCTTAGCAGAGGCCCAAAGAAAGTCTCATAGCAACTTTTCAAGCTTGGCATAGGCAGCTTTCGAAGGAGCCCAACAAGAGGAGTAATAAACATGCGTAACAACCAAGATATTAGAGCACACTTGGAATTTCCTTGCCAGAGAAAGAGGCTTGGTAATCTAGTAGGCCAACTTTTGCTCAATCCTAGAGAGAACAACTTTCCACAACTCAGTTAGAGAAGCCTAGAAGGAAAAGGGAATGCCCAAAAACCAAAATATTTCCCCTAGCCCAATCCATTTCCAACCATACTGCTAAAACCAGTGAGGAGTGGGCAGAATAAACTACTGGTAGCCCAACTTTTTATGCCATTGAATGATAGAACTAGATGCAAGATAGAAAATTTTAAGGCATTTAAGAGCCGCCTTAATATTATTTTCATCCTCTAGAAGGGTGAGGAATGGATCATCAACAAAATGGCCATTAACAAGTTGAGCCTAGGAGTTAGGCAAGGTAATTACTCTAACATGCTTTTGAGAAACCGCATTGGAAAGCAGATAGCCAAACCCTTTAGTAGTAAGCACATAAAGAGAAGGAGAAGTGGGCATCCTTTCCGTATGGAGTGGAATAAGCTGAAGGCAAGAGATTGGAAGCCATTAATGGTGATGCAAGCAGAGGTGTCTGAGAAAAGAATTTTGACAACCTGAATGAAGTTAGGCCTAAACCCCAAGGCTTTCAACATGGCAAGAATGAAAGACCACTCAATGCGATCATAAGCTTTAGAAAAATCAGTTTTGAGAAAAATGTCTTTCTAGTCTGAATGCCTGACCCACTCCATACCTTCCCACATGGCAATAATGTTATCTAGGATAAATATAGATTTAATAAATCCAGTTTGCTTTGGGAACTCAATTTGAGGTAGAAGATGGCAGATCTTCAAAGCCAAGGATTTTGCTATGATTTTGTAAGAGACATTAAGGAGTGTGATAGGCCACCAGTTGTAGATATCCTTGAGATCTCTAGGCTTAGGTATGAATTTAATATTTCCTTTATTAATTATGTTACCAAGGGTTTTGGAATGAAATGCCTCGAGATAGACTTTATGTAAGTCTTTCCCAACACAGTCCCAAAGGGCCTTATAAAATTCACCCAGGAAGTGATCAACACCCAGAGCCTTATCATCTGCCATGGTATGAATAACTTCTTTCAAGTCTTCAAAGTGAGAAATTGCTCACAAAAGGATTTTTGGGCTAAAGATAACCTATTTGGCACAACAACAAGACAATCCTGAAGGGCTTGTTGTCGCTCCGACGTGTACTCCTACGTAGTGAAAACTTGTTCATAATGCCTAACAAAGGCTTGGAGAATGTTAGGTAGCTTAGAAAGCACCTGGGTTCCTTGTTTAATTTTTTGATTCCAAGAGATGAGTGCCTAGCATGTAGGGCCAGAAAAACTCCTTGGAGGCATGATCACCGATTTTTAACCAATGCAATTTGGCTTTGATTTGCGCACCTATGGTAGCATACTTGTCTACAAATTGCTTTTTGTGCCTTAATTCCACCACCCTGACTTGTAAGGATGGGGAGAAAGGGCTAGCCCAGAGCCTCAGTGGTTGAATGTAGGTTAGCTATGGCAGCCTCATAAGACCAACAGTGGAAAATGGACAATTGGTGCCTATAAATGCAGAGAAATCTTGTTTTGTGAGTGACAGCATCATTCCACCAAGTCCAAACACTCCAAATTCCAAACCCTATGAAAGTGGGCCAACACAGGCTGATGACAAAGCAAATACGTGTTCAAAAAGAACCGAGTCTTGCAAGCACAAGGCTGTCTTATCTCCCATTCAATGCGAAAAGAAATGGGGAAATGATTTGACAATGTCACATCCACTAACAACTTAATCAGGAGCAAAGAGCTATCAAAAGAGAAAAAATATTGAGTCGAGATCATGACATGATCAAGGTGCTTAAATATCCTATTAGAGCCATGATCCTAGTAATTATACCAAGTGTGCTAGAGGGAATGAGAATGGCAGTGGCCAATATTGGGATGAAATAGCCCAATTTATTGTGCATGTAAAACCATGCCTCCCATTCACCAACTGCCCATCTGAATGGTAGAGTACCATATTTATCGTACACCATCTCAACCATATTGAAATCCCCACACAAAATCCAGGTAGCAACTGGAAATGAATCAACAATCCAATGCCAAAGTAGAGAGTGTTCTATAGCATCATTAGAAGCATACACATTAATAATCCCAAAGGAATGATTATCAATGTTAAGGAGAATCCAGATAGGTCAATGTGTGGGGTTAGACCCATGGTCAACCACATGAGCGTGCCACTGTGGGGACAAAAGGGTGACAGCTCTACCACGTCCAGCTTCATGATTAGTACAAAACATTTTACTGGCTAGCCAAATAGATCGACAAGTTGACGTGAGCAAAAAACTAGAGATTTTAACTTCTTGGAGACAAAGCACTTCAATACCAGCATACTTCTACAAAGTATCCCTAATAGAATACTTCCTACACAGGTCTATCAAACCTCAAACACTCCAAGAAAGGAAATTCATGAGTGAAACTCCTCCATATTTTCATAGTCTATCTCCTCATTCAAAGTAGAGAAGTGTTTCTGCAAAAAAATTGCTGGAACTGACCCAATTTGAATGTTTAGAGAAGAAAATATTTGTTTCTCTTGCACATATTCTCCTTCTTCCAGAGGTGGAGAAGGGTTGTGAGACTGCCTTTGAGCTCCTCACATGGGAGGAAATGCATTCAGTTGTGCTATCATGACAGTAGCAGGCTGAGGCATAGCCTTAGGCCTTGGCCATATTGAAATATTGTCAAACCCTACCTGGGCCTCTTTCCCCTTCACCAAAGGGTTTGAAACATCTTTAGCTAGCTCAAGCACTTTGGAAATTGTCCCAAAGCCACTGGACTTGTTTTTATGGTTCGTAATCATAGTCCATTTCTCCTCAAGTTTGGCAAAAAAATTATCTGCCTGATGGGGAATTTCAGACTCTCGTCGCAGATAAGAAGTACGAGGAAATGCCAAAGGGTGGTCCTTAAACTTGTGGTTTGCGGACTAACATATATAACATGCGTTTGGTAGATTAAAATAATTGACCTTCTGGGTATGCCGTTGAGCTCCAATTTGAATATCAATGGACTCCTTCAAATCCTATGAAAGGTCCACTTCAACACAGACCCGTTTTTGGGGTTAGGCCTGAAAAAACCTATCTGGCTCAATACAAATGACCTTCCCCAAAGAGGACACAATATGGTTCAGAAAAGACATACAAGGAAAATAAAAACCTAGAAACTCAATCCAGACTGAGACTCACAACTTGGTGTCATCCGAGACAGTGAAGTCCCGGATCCATGATTTTAAAACCAACAGAGAAGACCAGACATACTAGGGACCATGATTCAGGATTGCCTAAACATGACTGACCTCCACAAAGTGAAAAAGGAAGAAACCCTTGGTTAAATTTTGAATCATATCAAGACGGATCCCTGAGGGACCCAGGCCTTGTGGACCCATTCTTTAAGCACACTTTCAGGGAAAGTCCTCCCAACAAAATACCCAACAAGAGTATGTTGCTCAAGCCATTGACAAGCAAAATCAAAATCAGGCAAATGTAAAACCACATCAGCTAGGGAGTCAAAAAACTTACCTCGTGAAACACTTTAAATTTTTTTTTATGAGGTCATTTGTTTGGAGGAGGAGCCATTGAGCAAAGTTGTCAAACCACCAACACCAACAAGAACTGCTGGGTTAGAGCCAGTTGAAGGCATATTAAAATAGGAAAACCATAGTAAATGTAGTTGTACACACAAGAAAAGAGAAAAATCTCATTCCAATGGCATGGTATGATGCAAAAGGGGCCAAGGATGACCGTAGACACAAGAAAACCCTAGTAGAGCTCATACACTTGTCTATCTCCTATAGTCTCATGGTACATGCTTATTCTTTTTCATTCCATATATGTTTCTCTTTTTCAACAATAATTATTTTATATATGCATTATAAAAATTAGATAATGGGTGTATAGAAGTGCATATATGTTTTTAAATAAATTTATTCTATATTACACTTAAAAAAAATTACCTTGTTCCTATCTTGTTTGACCTTCTTTTCGCCGAAAGCTTCAGCTTGAGGCTAAAATGAGTATTAGATGGTTATGAAGGAATTAAGTAAATCTAATAAGTTGTATTTAATACATTATGTGCTTTTGAATAGTAAGTTGAATGAAGGGATTTGACTACTTTATATAGTTGGTATTTGATTATATATGCATGTTGTGTAAAGACCATCTCATATTGGTTCAATGTAACTCTTATGTGTTTTATGAAATCCAACTCCATAGCTAGAGGTTTCTATGTATAGGCTCTAAGATTTGTTGATTGAGATATAGTTTTCTAGGTCACTTGAATAGTATTGTGAATCATGCTATGTATGACCCACCCAAGTCTAAACCTCCAAGGTATTTGAGTAGTGACAGGGAGTCATTGGACCATTCTAAGGATCGATGTCTAGGCTACTGCTAGGGATTAGCCATCATTCACTTGGTTCAAGGAGGTGGATTGCTAGGGGCTACCCTAGTTATAATATGGTAACAATTATCAAGTTTTCATTAGGTTGTGCCAATGGTGGATGCCTAGAGCTACTATTGTATCTTTTGGATTAGCCAAAATTCACTTGGTTCACAAAGGTGGATTGATAGGGGCTATTTGGGATTTGATACGATAACGGTTGCATGGGTAGTTACATCACCATGCGGGTAACAGTAACTAGAGCTAACCATTGTATCAGGAGGGTTTATTGGTAGTCACCTATAGCATGGGGGTGATCAGTGCCAAGTGCTACCTTGGATTTTCAATAAGATAGCTGACAATATCACTAAGGTCAAAAGGTGGTATTTTTTGAAAGCTACTTCTTCTTTGGAGGACAAACTTGTAGCTGGTGGTATATATGCGATTGAAGTTGGAATCCACTAGGCTAGTAGGTTCAATACTTGTGGAAAATTTGGGATGGAGGATGGACCCCCTGATTTAGTATGGGATGCATTGAATCCCCTTCTTGATTGCTAGATGGTATACTAGGCCTTGTTTGGTTGAGGCTAGACCTTGATGTAGTACGGGATGCAGTGAATCTTCCTAGTTGTCCAATGGTGTAGTAGATAGGTAAAAAGGAGGGGCCCATGGTGTTTTCAACAATAATCGATATTTTATTCTTATTTGGGATGCATAAGGGAAAGTGTTAGTTAGCCAATGTGGATATGGAAACCACTCACTATGATATATGTGAAGTGTATGATCTGGAGCCACTATTGTACTTATGATGTAAATATGAGCTAGTCACCATTGTACTTGTGATATATGTATGAGTTGGTCACTAATGTACTTGGGATGTGCATGAACTAGTCATTATTGTATTTGTGATCTACATATGATCTTGTCACGATTGTACTTGTGATGTGCATATGATCCAACCATAGTTGTATTTTTGATGTGTGTTGGAGTTGATCACTATGTATATGTGGTGTATGTTGGAGCTAGTCATTGTGTATATGTGATGTATGCTAGAGTTATTCATTATGTATATGTGATCTATGCTAGAGCTATTTATTGTTTATATGTGATGTATGCTTGAGACAATTATTGTATATGACCTTGGAGATTATGGCACGATATGACCCTATGTATTTGTGCATGTTTGTACACTAAGGATTTGTAGTGTTTGGTATGGGATAAACACTTGATGGAAAATTAATATTGTAGACATCCAAATTTGGACATGTAATTTATCTAAATTTACCACTTTTCATCTAAACATTCTCTTATCTGAGTTAATTAAGTAATACTACTATTATTTAATTAATACCCTTAATTCTGCCAAATCCCTAAGGTATTTAATTAATAATTAAATACTTTACTCTTTTAATCCTCCTTTCATCAAATAAATTAAATAAATAATACATTTATTTAATTCCTCACATGTCATTTTCATCTAATCCTAATCCATCTCCTAATTTCTTCATTAGGGATGTGCACATGCCTAATCCTTGATTAGGATGTGTCACATCCTCCAACTTTTGCAAGTTGGCTTCTAATCATTTATCTTCTATCCTATTAATTTAATCAGTACTTTGGTCAACTCTCTCCATCCCCAAGGAATTTTAATTCCTTTTATTCCTCCAAGAATCCTTTTCCCATGCATCTTCTAGAACCTTTTGACTTTTCACATCAAGTCACATGTGACAAACTCCCACCTTTTGGGAACATTGTCTTATCCACTAGATTCTTTCCAATCATTGTGAATTTAAAATTCACTTTTATTCACCAAGATTCTTCCCATCTCCTAATGTACTTGAAGGTACTTGTCCTTCCTCCACCTCATGTACCTTTGGCCACCTCACTTACACCTCATCTCCTCTTAGCCACTTCACCATCCACATGTCAAGATGTGAGGGCTTGTGAGTTCTCAACCCACCATAGCCCTTCATCTTGACCTTGTTGGATGAATCTCAACCATTTAATTCTCTAGAGAATTCAAATTCTTCTATAAATACCCCCTCCTTAAGGGCATTTTGAACACTTTCATTTGGAGCAATCTTATGCTGTCAATTTGCATTCTCAAGCATTCACTATCATTTAGCCATCCACTTTGATCATTTTGCATTATTAATCTTGCATCTAGCAACATCAAAAGCCATCCAAGGAGCACACAAATTCATCTAAATCAAGGGCCAACCAAGGAGTCTTCAACAACAAGGAAGGTATAATTGATTTATGTTTGTATTTCATCTATTTTCCTTGTTTTATCACTCTTTAGGCTAATCTTTGAAGTGTTCTTAGTATTTTTCCACTTGCATTTTTAGTTATTTTGCACATTAGAATAGGGTAAAATTCCAAGGTACACATTTTTGGCACGCCCGGTGGGACCCACAAACGGGTTCTTGCATTTAACCTTCATTTTTGTTAAGTATTTTGCAGAAAAAGGTCGCAGAAGGGCGGAAGCGCCCTCTGTTATACTGTAGGAAGCGCCCTTTGTTTTACTGCAAAAAGGCGGAAGCGCCCTCTTTTTTACTGCAAAAAGGCAGAAGCGCCCTCTCTTTTACTGCAGAAAGGTAGAAGCGCCCCCTCTTTTACCGCAAAAAAATGGAAGCGCCCTCTTGTCTGTTGCAGAAAGGCGGTCACGCCCTGTATCTGAAAATTTGATTTTGGCTAACAATTTACTGTAGTTAGGCGTATACGTCATTTTGCTTAGAAGATCTTTTCTAACACTTTCTTGCAGTAGGGCATGCAACTTTTTCTTTTTCAAAAACTGATAAAGTTTCCTGCAGAGGGGCGGATACACCCTTTTATTTTTGAAAGGCTCTTTTCCTCTAACATTTTGATGCAGAAAGGCGGAAGCACCCCTATTTTTGCTGCAGAAAGGTAGAAGCGTTCCTGTTTTTGCTGCAAAAAGGCGAAAGCGCCCCTATTTTGTTGCAGAAAGGCGGAAGCGCCCCTATTTTTGCTGCAGAAAGGTGGAAGCGCCCCTGTTTTGCTGCAGAAAGGCGGAAGTGCCCCTGTTTTGCTGCAAAAAGGCGGAAGCGCCCCTGTTTTTGCTACAGAAAGGTGGAAACTCCCTTGTTTTACCACAGAAAGGCGGCTACACCCCAAAATAGCATATTTTGGAAGCATATTATGGCGTAGTCGACCAAGAACGAAGGATAAAATAGCTAACGTTTGCTTGCAGGGCCATCTATTTGATCAAATTTTTGAAAAAATTATCCTTGTTGTTTGAACATAGTCTAATTAGGGGGAAGTAATCTTTATTGCTTGTTGTGCTTGTTTATTATTGTGTCACCCAAGGGGGCATTAATTTATTTTCACTTTCCCCTTGCACTTCGTGTGAGCCTGGGAAGTAGTTGGAAACGGTTAGTGTCTTCTTTCTAGTGGGACCTGCTTGGGGATTTCATCACCCCAAGGGACGATTCCAACCACGCGTACCGACAGGGTATATAAAGGGGGGAGAATGAAAGTTGTACCCCAATCCAGTCATGTCGTAATTGGCGGAGCATCAAAGCTAGGGTGATACCTAGATAGACGTGAAGAGTTGGTCCGAGCCTTTTAGTATCTCGCTGGGGTTCACGGTTGTGCCTCACGTACTGAGAGTATATCGAGGACTCCCTAGAAGCCTTTTGTATCCTAGATTAAGACCCTTCCATGCCATACCCTTAACATTAATCATAGGATTGTGCTTGCTCGAAGTGTTTTCTTGTGAAAAACCCATGAAATCTTTGATACATTGGCCTTATTTTATCATTTTGAGTCCTTGCCATAGCCATTTCCATCAAAACCAAGCTCTGTTTTACTGCAGAAAGGCAGAAGCACCCTCTGTTTTACCGCAGAAAGGCGGAAGCACCACTGTTTTATTGCAGAAAGGCGGAAGCGCCCCTGATTTTGCCGTAGAAAGGCGGAAGCGCCCCTGATTTACCGCAGAAAGGCAGAAGCACCCCTGATTTTGCTGCAGAAAGGTGGCTACACCCTTGATTTATTGCAGAAAGCTGACTACGCCCCTGATTTACTACAAAAAGCTGACTACGCCCCTTTAACTTCTCGAGGCCATCATTTACAAACCGTACGTCGAATCAACTTCGTTCAAAAACCAAAATTGCTCAATTTTTTGAGCTCTATCTAGTGGTACCTTTTATTTCTTCCTATCTAATCAAACCAATCCATTCCTCTAATCAAATACATACAATCATCTAATCAATCCAAGCACACCAATCCTATCAAGTTCATCCAATCACAATTATCCAATCAACATCATCTAATAATTTGATCCTATCCAATCAAACTGATCTAGTACTTTAATCAAATTCATCAAATCATCTACCTGATCCAATCATCCATCTACCGAATCCCATCAAAATCAAAATCAATCCCATCGCATCATCCAATCATCCTAATCTGAACTTTAATCCAATCCTGATCTAAGCTTGACTTAAATCCCGATTTGAGCTTTAGTCCATCATCTTTGATCCATTTTATTTATCCTATCATCATCATGAATCCTCATCCTCCATCAATAGTAGTCAAGGGAAACCCTAATTACGTTGACGACAATAACGAAAGTCTTGTCGATCAAGAGGTATACGACATAGATCCCCTTGACACTATCAAATCTAGTAAGCTTTCTCCACCCACTTTTCCAAAATCCAATTACTCCTATGAGCTATCTCTTATGTCTTATCCATGCCTAATCATGTTCTTATGCCACCTTTGACAATGGCTATCCAGTATCTTTCTTCATCCTGCATATTTGTCATGTCCTTCATCTACATCATCCTCTTATACAACATCTACATCTTTATTCGATGCGATTCGACATTTTGAGAGATTTCGATCGAGAAACCCTTTATTAGATCTTTTCGGTTTTTCGAGATGACGATGACGGATGGATTCGAGACGAGAGATCTTTATCTGACGACTTATCTCGAGCATTTTGAGGACGATCTCGAGATTCGAGTTCATTTTATATCTACTCGACGAGTTCGACGAGAGACCGAGGTTCTCGACGGACGACGACGATTCTCGATGGACCTTCTTCTATCTATTCCGGTTCTTCGACATTTTGTTCGATTCATCTGAATTCATCCATCTACTCCTATTCCTCTATCCAATCCTAATCCCCCATCTACTCATAGTCCTACATTCAATTCCATTCCTCCATCTAACCCTAGTCTACCAATCCATAATCCCTCATCCATTTCTACCACCCTAGCCAAGCCAACCATATGCAAGTCTCTCATTTCAGAAGTTCTCCAAGGACTCATTACAAAGAAGCCATCCCCAACTCCACATCTTGAAGTCATGGAACCATGCCATCCCAATCCATCATCCATGGTCACTAGTGATGAGACCCTTCTCCATACCACACCTATCATTATTGTTACCACCCCTAGCATTGCTCAAAACCATTGTTCATTGAACCTTACTTAAATCTATTGAACTCTATCTCTACCTAAGAACCAATGAATCCATCGGCTATACCCTACTCCAATCCACTCCTCTACTCCTAGATCCACCCAAATCCAATCCACTCCTCCCACTCCTAGTAGCACCAAAACCCATTCCAATGAACCTCATGAATCTTCCATCTCCCCATCTTCCCCACTTGAAGGTCCCAACAAGACCCCATTATCATGCCTCCCACACATGATGAGTCACGCCAAAAGTCTAATCCAAAGCATGCAAACATATCCCCTTCTCTAGATCAAGATCCTACCATCCCATATAGTCCACCTCAAGATCACAGTCCCCCATCCATTCCATCCCATGATCCCATTGTCATTCAAGCTTCCACTACTCCATCTCCATCTCCATCGCATGAGCCTACTACCACAAATCCAAATCCTATCATGGCCCCTACTCCCTCTCCTAATGTTGCTATCCCATCATCTCCTTCTCATGATCCCCCATCATCGCCTAAAAATGCTAAAAATGCTATGCCCACACCACTTGCATATCCCCTTGGTCCTCTAACATTCCTCCATGGTGGTCTCCTCGTAGAAGAAAAACAAAGCATATACACCAACCCTCCTCTTCCACCTAATAATGAACTCGCCATCATTCTTCCAGAATAACAAAAATCCTGTCCTAGATTGAATACTCAAGAGAATGAACTATCAAGGAAAAGGTTTAGGCCTTCATGAGCAAGGTATTATAGAGCCCATCCAAGCTAAAGAAAATTTGTATCCGCAAGGTCTTGGATGTACTACTCATGACTCACAATCCAAAAATGTTGGTACAGCCTCTAGACGTCCTCAACGAACCTTTTCCAAAAGAAATGTCAGCTCTTCCCATCGCTCCACCAGACCATATGCTGCCATCCCTCCTCCTCTATCGTATCGCCTCAAAACAACCGTCCATATTTCTCCTTCATTTTCTCCATCCACCATCTCCCACCCTTCATCTACTCCATCCATCTTGGGTTCTTATGTCCCTCCACCCACTATGACTGCTTTCGGTCCATATATCCCAAGATCACCTCCTCCGTCTCATCCTTTCATCTGTCCAACACCTATCCATCTCATCCATCATAAACATCCCTCTCACATATCCTATAATCAAGATCAACAAAGGCACTTACCTAAACATCCTCCATCTACACATAATCCCCATAATTCTACCTCCATCACTCCACATCATCCATCTCCTCACACCCATCCCATTGCTACTAAAAGCACTTTGGCTATTAAAGAAAAAATGCATAAATCCAAGCATCCACATGAATCTACGGCTCCCCATGTCCCCTCCAAAAGACATGGTGAAGAAAATAAAAATCTAAATATACATCAAATCCATAGGCCACAAAGGCCCACCAAAGCAAAGATCAAAACCATGTGGATCCCAAAGAAAAAAGATGCAATTCCATCACATGAAAAATCTATAAGAACATCCAAAGTTGCTAATCCAAAAGCTAGTCATACACCCCTTTCATCTCCTAAGTCTTTTTTGGGTCCTTATGTTCCAAAGTTCACCACCCCATTATCCACACATTCTCCATCCATTAATCCTCTTATCTTTTCTCATCCACCACCACATGTGCCAATGTTGGTCCTGAACACATCTCCCCATCACATATCCACCCCATCATTCCATCCATACCCTTTGCAGCATCCCATCCATTATCCCATGTATCTCCCCTCTCAAATCTCCCTAATTCATCCTCTTGCATAATCCATTTATCCTCATCCAGTAGTCAGTTCAAACATGGGCTCTTACTACCTCGTATAGAACTTGATGCTTGAGTCCTTCATCCATATCCTTATCGCATGTCTTCTAAATCCCCTTATCAACATCCCTATCCTTATCCATAAAAATTCAAAAAAGTCAAAAAATCCATAAAAATTCAAAAAATTCAAAAAATCCATAAAAAATCAAAAAAGTCAAAAATCCATAAAAAATCAGAAAATAAATAAATAAATAAAAATAAATAAATAAATGAAAAAAATAAAAAAAAATAAATAGTAAAGAGAAATAATCCATCCAATGGTGAAAACTTTGCAACCAAGGGCCTTGTATAAATACCATGATGAAAACCTGGCAAATAAGTGTCATGCGTAAATCCCCATCTGCACTTGGGGGCAACTTCCTGATATGCATTCCCTCCATCCGCTATGCTTCCAACTATGCACCTGTCTTCTTGTTATCTGTCCTCTCCATCCCACCTATCTTCCGCATCCTACCATCATATCCCATTCATCTCCCATCCCTCCATCCTTCTTGTGATCTTGATCAAAATAGGGGCACCTATCTATGCATGCTTTGGACACCTATTGGTATACATTCCCTTCATCCATGCTCTATCATATTCCTTAGCCACCCATCCTATCCCTATTCCAGACCCTTTATCTTCCCCTTTGTTTCCATCCTCATGCCTCCTCATGACATATTCAGCAGCGTCCTTGAGACATTCATCTATCAGCACAACCCTCATCTCCCATCCATCTACTCCACAAAGATTCCTTCCATCTCCCCATCTTATCTTCGTATCCATCTATCCTAGCATCCCTTTCATCTCCAATCCTTATGTCCCTATCCATCTATCACAACATCCCTTCCATCTCCCCATCCTTATCTTCATATCCATTCCATTCCTTTCATCCCCACCCTTATATTCCTATCCATCCAAACAATATCTCTCTATCCATTCTTTCATCTTTATCCTTATCCCATCTCACAATCCCTTGTCATTGGTACCTGGCTATAGGCCTCCCCCCATGCAACCCAATGCCATTTATCTCATCGTCATCACCCTTGCTTCTCTTGCACATTTTTCCAATCCCCTATCACTTTTCATCACTCATCTATCTATCATATCATTCTCCCAAGTCATTTTAATGCTTTGGATAACTATCCCATCCCTGAGCTTTACGTGATCGTCATCATCCTATCCAATCCAACAGGTCTATCCTATCTTGTCGTATCGATCCCATCTTTTTATCCACTTATCCTATCATCTTATCATCCTTTATCCATTGTTTGCCTTTGGTCTTGTCGAACTACGTTGCCCCTGCAATTTCACGTAGGCAAGGTCGATCATTTGATCCACCCCCGGGGATCCTTTATCATCTATCATCGGTCTTTCTTTTTCCATCCTGTCATCCATCAAGGTCTCCATCTTGGTCAGTCGTCAGCCTTTTATCGAACTATGAGGGCTCTGCGCTTTTACGTAGGCAAGGCTAATCTTTGATCAGCCCCCGAGCCCTTAGGTCTTTAGGGTGTGTCAGTCTCATGTGTTGTCTCCCTTGTGTCGTGTCATCCAGCTATGCCCTTATCTAGCTGGTTCTTAACAAACAAGATCCACTTGTATCAACAAATCCAATCAGTTTTGAATATCCTACGTCATATCGATCTTTTAGCTTAGTATCCATCATCAGTCTCAACATGATGCATCCTTCCTAACAGACCTCATCAATCCCATCTATCCCCTTGATCCTATGGCAAATGACATTTGAAATTGATTGCGATCTTTTGATGCTTTTGGCTTTTGTTTATCATTTGCGCTCCCTATCATCACTTGTCAAGGCCGCCATGATCCATCATATTATGGCATGTTTTGATGGGTCCACATAGGGGCATATCTTGCTCTTTTTTCTATTTTGTGTCTTCTTGGTTGTCCCACGTAGTACCCACCAAGATCCCCGAGGTCTTGTGTTATGTTGGGGCATCCTTTTGTGTTTGTGGTTATCTCAATACCTGGCTCGACCAAGGTCTTTCTTTGTGACTTTGGGGTGTTGGGATAGCCTTTTTGTCTGTTGTGTTTGTTTCATGCATTAGACGCTAATGCGCCTTGGTTCCACATACCCTAGCACTTGGTGTCTTATGCTATAACAAAAATCAGTGCTCTGAAGATGGCAAATTGCATTTCATTTTTCATTTCATCATCTTGCATGTATCCCCCATTCCTTCATCCTTCTTCACAATCCCCCCATCCCTCCATCTTTTTTTCCTATCTCTTCCCTTTCTTTTCCCCTCTTTTTTTTTTTCCTCTCCCCCCCATTGGGGCGGCTTCGCCCGCTGGCAGGGCGGTTTCGCCCTTCGGGCGGGGTGGCTCCGCCCGCTGTCAGGGCGGCTCCGCCTCGGGCCGATCCACCTCTGTTGGGGCGGATCCACCACTATCGGGGCGGCTTCGCCCCGGGCGGATCCACCGCCGTCGGGACGGCTCCGCCCAGGGCAGATCCGCCTCTATTAGGGCGGCTCCGCCGGATCTGCCGCTGTCGGGGCGGCTTCGCCCAGGGTGGATCCGCCTCTGTCGGGGCGGCTCCGCCCAGGGCTGCTCCGCCTTCCTGCAGGTGCGCTGCGCGTGCCTTGGCTGGTTCAGCCGCTGCTCTGCCAGGGTGCTTGCTTAGGCCCGGAGCGCCGGCGCTACCAGAAAGGCCTGCGTCGCCCACCTTTAATCTTCCGTATTTTCTTCACATTTTAGCCTTTTTTTCTAAAAACTAATCCCGACCCATTTTCTAATTTCCCCCTGCCATCAAAACCCATGTGTTGAAAATTTCAAAATTTATCAAACACCATATTTTCAAGGGTTTTGATTTTTACACCGAAACTTCCGGAGGCCATAACTTTTGACTTGGGTGTCCGTTTGAGTTGAAATTTGATGGGTGGTTGCGTTATGAGATAACAAGTGGATTCCCAATTGGCGTAATTGAAGGCCATTGGAACCCGTTTTGCCACATTTTTGGGGCCTCAAACTTTCATCTTGACCCTCAAATCCCAATTTAGTGTTTTTTTTCAGCATTTTGAAAAATTGTTTTCACTCAACTCGAAATGCATATCTCGAATTTGGGATGTTAGTTGGCAATTCATCCTATCTCAATATCGGGTATTTCTTGGAAAAAATTTGGACTCTCGAAAGTATATCCACGAGGTTTCCTAAAATGGCAAAATTTGACAATTTTTGAAAATTACCAAATCGGGAAAAATTTGATTGTCAACACTTTACGTCCTTTAAACCCCGGAACTCGGTGTAGAATCAATCCAATCATATCCTTCAATAATTCTAGGCTTCAATCCAATCCTCATCTGAGCTTAACCAAACCCCTAATCTGAGCTTTAGTCCATTTGCACTCCAAATCTTTGGATATTAAACCAAATCTTAAGATCCTTTTGTCCATCCCACATATCAATCTTCTCCTCATTTGTTCCATGTTGCACAAATCATCTAATCAAATCCTTGGTCTTGTCCCCAGTCTTGTTACAAGCTTTGACCCCTCATCCTCATCCTCATCATCATCCATTAGTATCCTTCCCCATCCCTTTGGTGTTGTTTTGGGATGTATCCTTCCCTCATCAACAACACTTTCATCATTATCATCGGGAGGCATTCTTCCCTATCCGTTAGTGGTGTTTTGGGATGTATCCTTCCCTCATTAATACCACTCATTGGGATGTATCATTCCCTATCCTCATTGACAACACTCCATCCATCCTCAACTCATTTTGGCTTGAACCTTGACTGGGGCAACATCATCTTCGTCTTTGCATCCATTTTTGTTTCCCAACCTCCTGTCGCCTTTTCATCCTTTCATATCCATCCCTTTGCATCCTCTTCCTCATCTCCCCTTGCAACACATCATCTATTTCGAGAGCACACACGTGTTCTCTTCAACCCGCATGTCCTCTCGAGGGGGCATCCTCAATCCCTAATCTTCATCTTCACCCCCATCATCTTTTTTTTCCAATCAATCCTTTGATGACTGGGGCGTCTTTCCCAATCTAACCATCTTCTTCTAGGTTCTATATTTTAATATTCTTTGAAATGATGCTACTTCATAGCATCATCTCAAAGAGGGGCAAAATGTAGACATCCAAATTTAGACACGTAATTTATCCAAATTTACCACTTTTCATCTAAACATTCTCTTATCTGAGTTAATTAAGTAGTATTACTATTATTTAATTAATACCCTTAATTCTGCCAAATCCCTAAGGTATTTAATTAATAATTAAATACTTTACTCTTTTAATCCTCCTTTCATCAAATAAATTAAATAAATAATACATTTATTTAATTCCTCACATGTCATTTTCATCTAATCCTAATCCATCTCTAATTTCTTCATTAGGGATGTGCACATGCCTAATCCTTGATTAGGATGTGTCACATCCTCCAACTTTTGCAAGTTGGCTTCTAATCCTCATTTATCTTCTAATTACTGATTAATTAATCTTAATCAGTACCTTGGTCAACTCTCTCCATCCCCAAGGAATTTTTAATTCCTTTTTATTCCTCCAAGAATCCCTTTTTCCCATGCATCTTCTAGAACCTTTGACTTGTCACATCAAGTCACATGTGACAAACTCCCACCTTTTGGGAACATTGTCTTATCCACTAGATTCTTCCAATCATTGTGAATTTAAAATTCACTTTTATTCATCCAAGATTCTTCCCATCTCCCAATGTACTTGCAAGGTACTTGTCCTTCCTCCACCTCATGTACCTTTTGGCCACCTCACTTACACCTCATCTCCTCTTAGCCACTTCACCATCCACATGTCAAGATGTGAGGGCTTGTGAGTTCTCAACCCACCATAGCCCTTCATCTTGACCTTGTTGGATGAATCTCAACCGTTTAATTCTCTAGAGAATTCAAATTCTTCTATAAATACCCCCTCCTTAAGGGCATTTTGAACACTTTCATTTGGAGCAACCTTATGCTGTCAATTTGCATTCTCAAGCATTCACTATCATTTAGCCATCCACTTTGATCATTTTGCATTATTAATCTTGCATCTAGCAACATCAAAAGCCATCCAAGGAGCACACAAATTCATCTAAATCAAGGGCCAACCAAGGAGTCTTCAACAACAAGGAAGGTATAATTGATTTACGTTTGTATTTCATCTATTTTCCTTGTTTTATCACTCTTTAGGCTAATCTTTGAAGTGTTCTTAGTATTTTTCCACTTGCATTTTTAGTTATTTTGCACATTAGAATAGGGTAAAATTTCAAGGTACACAAATATCATTTATTTATATATTCGACTATGTTAATAACTTATGCTTATTGTATATTCATGATTAAAAGAGAGATCAAATATTTCAAGCAAGAGGAGAAAATGAACTCCCCCTCATATTGGTAGATGAACTATGAATCCTTTGATTTCTCATAAGGGGATGTGTAGGTAGGGTCATCATGAACCCTTGAGGTTTAGGTCTAAGTCTAGGGATGACCCTAATTATAGGAGCTTAATTCTTTTGAATGTAAGCACATAAGTGGTGACATTGATTTTTTGACATCACGGTGAATGAAGAAATCTTCAAATCAACACTTCTAATTTAGTCAAAATATGCTTGGTCAGTTAAGTTGGTAGTTGACACTATTGACATATTGAGTAGCAAACTGCCTATCTCCTTTCACAATTTTTTTCTATCTTTAACTTTATAATTTGTCTATGTACTTAACATCAAGAAAAGCCCTTTGCCTCAAGACTTTGGAATTGTTTGAACGCCTTCTCCAAATAATCTACAAGTGAGATTTTAGCTCTCAACTCTTTTAGCATCTTGGGAAATTTTATAATGTGCTATGATACTGACTTATATAAAATAATCTACAACAAACTTTTATTTTTAACAGGATAAAGTCCTTTTTTCTCTCAATAGATTCCTCCATCATTGTAACTGACAAATCCATTTTCTTATTTTCTTATTTTCTCATGATAAGACCTAATAGTTGATAGGATTTTGATCAAATTCATGAGTTTTTAATGAGTTGAGATCTCCAACTCACATGGATCATGATCAAATTCTACAACAAATTGGTTTTCTTAATAGCACTCCTTTTTCATGAGTTTCTTACTTATAGCATGGATGCTCCCCTTGATATCTTCTTATAAAGTCGTCTCCTATTTTTTGCAGTTATTGTCTTCTAAGTTTTTAGGTTTCTTATTTCATCCTCTATCATATTGTCTTTTCTTTATGGCTTATGTAACATCATTGTGATAAATTAGGGTATGTCAATCTAGACTTGTGTAGTTTGAGAATGCTTTTTTAAATATTTTTGGAAGAGTTGAATGCTCATATAATAATATTTTCCAATTATTCAATTGTGGCTAACCAAATCAAATATTTAAAAGTTTAAAAATATTAATGGTTCAAGGACTGTTCAAATTCACATTTTTTAGAATCTTTGGTTTGTTAGAAAAATGTTGACAAATATTATTAATTTATATTGTGTATAGTGAAATATAAATAAAATATTATTATTGACTTATTGGGATTATTACAAGGTATTATGTAAATGTATATAAAGCATTGCAGTATTTTAATTAATTTTAACTCACCAAGATGACTTTAAGAAATATATATACCTTAATTTTTCCAACACCCCCTTAAGGTTTATATTACACACAACAAAATACATTGATTAAATAAACACAAATACATATTATTTAGAAGCTTCTCTTTAAAAAATAATTCCTAGATCAAGTAGAACTTCATCAAGTTGCTTTATAACCCTTAGAAGGTGTAGTTTTTGAGTTGAATTCTTGAGTTCTTGGAACACCATCTCCCTTAACTCTCAAATCATAGATCTCCTGAATTATTGGACAACAATCCATGTCAAGCTACATCCATAATGCCCCATCAAGTTGTATAAATCTTAGGAGAGTATAATTCTCAAGATCCAAAACTTCTAAATTATCTAGGCAACAATCTATATTGAGTTTGCACTAGATCCTTTCCTTTCTTCATAAAAATGAGCTTCACAATATATGAATTATTCAATTCTATCAACATAAAAAAAGAAAACTAAAAATATATACCTCCCATACAAAGCATCATCTTTGATGAGAAGTTGGCTCGATCCTCAAGCATCAAATACCTCCAACTTTCAATATAACCCTATTACAATTTATCCATTTAGTGGTGCACATGAGTCTTTAGAAACACCATCAAATGTAGCAAAGATGGCCCCAAAAGCACAAAAATAAGATGAGGATAAAAAATCATTTAAAGATGTTATCCTCAAAAAAAATTTGCATGTTTTACAATGTGATAAAATTATTCTTATAACACCTTGTTCCCCTTATCACTCCAATACATACAATTTGAAATGTTGATTTCAAACTTCATAACAAAAACCCACAACCACTCAACTTTTGAAAAATTGAAGCAACCATCTTTCCTATGCACCAATTAATTCACCCTTTTTGACTTACTTTACTTCATTCACATATTTTTGTAAACTATAATGTTGCAAGTATGAGTAGATTGGTGTTGTCATTGATGTCAACAAGCTTGTATTGTCATTGGTGTCAACTGGTTGATGGAAGAGGTGTTAGTTGATATATTGAGGAAGCATTGTGAGTACATGGAGCTATCTTTATAATGTGAGATGTTGAGATGATGTCTCTAGTTCTTGGTTTCCAAGTGCTTTTGAGAAAAGTTGAAGAAAAGAGAAAACAGTGTGATGGTGTGTTCAATAGTTCAAAATGTTCTCTGAGGTGTGCTCCACATTTTTTCTATGTTGATGCTATGCTTGTATGGTTCAAATATGTTGGTGAGAGATGTTTAGAGAATTTTTGTTCAAGAAATGGTATGTTGGCTCATTGTATAGTAGAAGTTGTGTTCACCAGTGTGTGACTGTGTATTACAAAGGTGTTTGCGATAAATGTTATGGCTTCACATTTCTTTGTAGTTGTGCTTTAGGTCTTGTGATTCTAAAGGCATGTCGATCGTGTTGGTATCTTTCCTATGTCAAGAGGATTCATGGCTTGGTGTTCCGTAAAATGGTTTTCTGAGTTACAGTGTGTGGCAGTGTTGTCAGGATATATTGGGCTTGTACATTCTTCAAGTGAAATTTGTTGTGAAGGAGTTTGTTATTTTTCAAGATGTTTTTGGAACATGTTCATGTGAATTTTGTTTTCTGGAAGTTGTGGATTGATCAAAGGAAGCAAGTACTTAAAAATTTAATGGTGTTTGCATGGGTAACAACCAACCTGGTGTTTACACTACATGCAAAGTGTCTTTGAAGTTTGTGCAAGCGTGTTGAGGCATGTTAGGATAGATTTGGATCCTAGCTAAGGATTTGTGTGGTCCGTCTTCATTCCTATCCACCGTGAGAATTTTTTGGCATAGACCTAATTTAAATTTGCATGTTTGAGGTGCATTACCAACCTTGGAGAGGGTTTCAAGGTTGAGGACAATATAAGTATGAGTTGAATTGTTAAAAGAGATCAAGATAGATGCAAGATAGATGAAAGAAAAATGTGTGTGTGAAGTATATGATGTGAATGTTGCAAAATTGAGTAGAGCAGTGCAAACTTTCAAGTGTTGGAATACTAGATGCAATGAGTAGAAGGTGTCTATAATCATTCAAATAGGTTGCAAAGGTGTTGGAGTTGTTGTGGTGGAATCTTTGTTGCATTGATATCATGTTCTTTGTGTAACATTTCTTCTCTATCTTCTTTTAGTACTTCGGAAGTGAGTCTTTCTAGACAATGTGTCCTATTCTAGTATTAAGCCTTTGTACTAGTTTTTCTATCACTTATATTGTGAGCTAATCCTCACCGTGGTTTTTCCCTTCTTGAGTTTTCCATGTAAATTTGGTGTTGTCTTGTGCATGGTGTTAAAGTTTTTTTAGTTTCCATTATCTACTTTTCATGTTAAAAATTCATAACAGATTAAGGGTTTTGTTGATGGGTGTTTTGCACACTTTCTCAACACAGGCAGTACACAGGTGCACTACCTCTCTTGAAAGGAAATCTCCAACGACAAGTTGCTGAAAATCTCCCCAAGGTCTCTCGGGTGTTAGGTCATGACTTGCATGGAACTCCTAAGTTGATTTTGATGTGATTTTGCTAGTAATCACAGGGCGAACTTACGTAGCTGGATGCAAGGTAGATCTTCAAATCTGAAGCTTCTGAGATGGAGGTCAAGTTTCACTTTGCTGTAGGTTCGGACAGCGGTCCAAAAATTTGATGTTTCTTCAAGTTTGGCTTTACAATGTGCAATGAACCTTAGTATAGGCTATTTCTAAAAAAAGGAAAAAAGAGCAGGGAAGATGGAAAGTTCCTGGATTTGCAACTAACTATGAATAGTAATTAAGGAGTTCCTGCAATGGACAGCTTCCTGGAAATAATATTTCACTTAACCAAAAATCTCACAGTCTCATGAAATTTGTGCTATCTTCTAAGGTCTGCAAATATTTCACGTTTCATTCACCATATGCATGCATGAAAAAAGATAAAAGTGTGGAGCAGCCTTGAATTTAAGTCCAGACTAACTTTACATAGCTATCTACTAGCAGCAAACAACAAAAAGTATGGACTAAGAAGGCATCTACACATCAGGAATTTTCACAACTACGAAACAACACCACTAAAATCTATCAAAGCAAGGATGCAACTAGCTAAAACAACAATGTGAATCTAACTAAAGCATCTAACAATGGAGATTGAACCATGAAACATGTGAAGAAATCAGAAAATGCACCAATTCAATGTATTTTCATTAAAAATTTCAGCAACATGTCTTTACAACAACTCAACTCCTTTTGCAAATGAGAGAAGACCCCTATTTATAGTGCCCAAGAAGTTAGATGAATGGCCAATATTGATTTCCATTGTGTGGCCAAGATTCATTACAAAATAGGGTTTCACCTACCCCCTATATATTACAATTTAAGATTACATTCTTGTCATTTTCCCATTTTGTCCTTTAGTGACGACACTGTAGCATTTTATCTTTTGTTGATTGCTCTTTTGTTGTAGCTATTCCTCTGGGAGCTCCTCATTGATAATAGGGTTGTCCTCCTACTTCTTTGAAGCTATATACTCCATGAATTTTAGAATAACTGGCTGGAGCTTGTCTACCTCAATGATCTCGTACCGCAACATCTATTAGCTCCACTCTTTTGCATTATCTTCAAGCTTTCTCCAGTCTTCATCATACTTAATGCCTTGGTCTCTGAACAACTCTGATTGGTCGAAGGCATGGGAAGAAAAACTCCTGAACTCCATTGTTATTTCACTGGACATCCCATCCTCCACCTTCTTCTCAAAGTAAGGCTTTATTTTCTCTGGATCCATCTGTACTGCGGGCATGTCATACTCCGTCATCAGCTTGAGATATCGAGTGCATTTTCCCTAATTTCCTCGATCCATTCGATGTCTGGATCCACCTTACTCATTATTTGCTCCAACCTTTCCTTCCTATTGTCAAAATCTTGCCTCCACACATCCATCAGCCAGTGGTCGTCCATTTTGAATGCAAGCTCATTTTCACATGTGGTTTTTGGTAACTGGAGGATGGCCTCAATCTTTGGATAGGTGGAGTCGTACATTGCATGGAAGTTGGTGCAGAGCTTCTTCGTGCTCTCCAGAGATTGTTGTAGGTCCAAGAACTTGTTGGTTGTTCGAACAGTCCAACTAATACCCATGTTCCCGATGTACAGGACCTATTGGAACCAACTCTCTGTAGTCTTGTCCAAGTTCTTTCTTTTCTCCAACTTGTCAATTTGTTCTTTGGACAACAGTTGGGGTGGAGCCATGGATGTAGGCAGGTCATCCACTTAGGACCATTGTTGGATGTAATCTGTCAAGGCAGCTACTTGTGCCTTAAGCTCATCCTTCGAAACCTTGTCGTGTTTTATCAGGTGCACCACTATAGCCATTGACTCCTCAAGATGTCCCACTTTCTGCTCTATGGTGGTGGTTCCTAAATCAATGGTGGAGATGTTGTAGCTTATTCCTTCCCTGCCCACCACTAGTGTGGCTATTTGCATTACTTGAGACCCAGAAGCATCCATTGTTACCTTGGATATGATCTTACACTTCTTCTCTTTTCTAGTTGTGATTTGCGCTCGGGCTAAGATAGCCTCTAGCCTCGCTCTTGAGTTCTTTGGTGCGGGAGTTTTCTTTTCAAGCTGTCTCTCCAACCATTCAGGCATAACAGACTTTTCCTTAGGTGATTCACGATCACCCTTTCCCTCCTCGGCCAAGACCTCTATTTTCTTATCTCCAGGGGCCCTTTCTTCCATTTTAGCAGCATCTCCTTCTTCTTCATCGGAGTCCTGAATGAACACAAGGCGCTTGATGGGAGGCTTGGTAGGTAATTGCTCCCGAGGACTTTCTTTTTTCTCTATTTCCTTCCCCTTCTTTTCTCCAGTTTGCTCAACCTCATGCACGTGCTCCTTGGGCCGCTGAATTTTGAGGCCCTTGATAGTTTGGGCCCCACCCTCAGGCTTATCTTCTCCTGCATGTTCCCCCTTTTAACAAGGGGACGACACACCCTCTTGCAGTTCCCTTGTAGGGAGCTCCACGTCTTCTATTGCCCTATCTCTAAGAGGCGACCTTTCTGCCTCTTCTTCATCGCCCTTCAATTGCCGGGCCATCTCTTCCTCAAGATCGTCATCAAAGGTTTGCATTATGACCCTACCACCGACACCCTCCTCCTCATCTCTTCTCTCGGAAGAGCCTGTTCCTTCCTCTTTGTAAGCCACCTTGTCAATTGTTCAGTGCTCATACTCTAGGTGTTCATGGTATTCATCAGCTTCCTCTAAAAATGGCTTCGAGGCCTCCTACTCTCGTCTATCCCACTCCTCAGAAATTAACATGGTGGCCTCCATAGACAGTGGTCCTATTGGAGGCTGCGAAGGTTTAGCAGTAGCGCGGACCTGCGCTAGGGCTGCTTGAAGAGTGGGGTCCATAAGGATCTGGGAGAGCTTAGAAGGGAGATTCTACATATGTTTCGACAAGGCCTCAGGCAAGGTGGGAGCCAGTATTGGTGCCGTTACTGTAGCTGGTGGGAGTGATGTGGTAGGTGACATGGTAGCAGAGGAAGGAGGAGTGGTTACGGCCGAGGAAGACTCAATTACTATTATAGGCTCGACTGGAGGTGAAGGGGAAAGATGGGCTGAGATGTCCACTGCCGGCGGGGATGTGGCGACTATAGCCAGGGAGGCAGATGATAGGGTAGTCAAGATAGGGGGAGCCGAAAGAGGTTCTAACTGATCCGTCCCCTTTTCTTCTTCCTTTTGGATTATGGGTTGCTCTATTGTGCCTCTTGTTTGCTTGAGCCTTTTAGAAGGTGAGCTTCCTGGATCCTTCCTTTTGTATACTTTGGGATCCGGAGACTACTCCATTTCTGCCTCTTTCCTCTTCTTAGATCTGGTGATTGGAGGAGATTTGGATGTCCCATCCATTGAAGTTGTGGTAGCGACATCCCCAGTGGCACTGGGCTCACTCTTTAGCCCTTCATATGTCAGGACCACCCCTTGTTGTTTCAATCGGGCCACCTGTCCATCAACCCATTCTTTGGTTCGAGCCAGAACTGGTTTAGTTATAATATCAAGGTCATCAACCTCCTGCTTGTCTCAGTCTATTGTTGGTAGTGGAAAGTTAGCGACTGCGGGGTATCTGGGGTCCATTATGGTGCCTTCATCCTCTTCGACCTAATCTAGTATGGGAAATGGTTGCACCCTTCTTATGAAGTACGCAGTCATCCGCATGTAGTTCATTGCATGCACTTCCTTGTCATCCTGACAATCTCCCCAAAAGTCATCAACATGGTGCAGATGGGAAAACCCCGACCCTAGTGCTTTCCTTATATGTCCATATGGGTCCATTTGTGGGCGAGCGGTGTGTAGGTGGAAATGATAATTGTTCAATTCTTTCTCAGAATTCCCAGCGCACTGGGAAGTTTGTAATTTATACATTCCTTGGCCGAAAGTTAAGGGATAGGAGATTCTTGCCAAGTGTTTTCTGTTGAGGACTGGTTGTATGTGTTGGAGCTTCGAGGAAAGTTCTAATAAGATGATCTGGTCATTGGGGTATCGAGGCAGCTTATTTGGCCTTTCTGTGAAGCCTTGGGTGCGAATGTACATGAAATTTGGGTACTGAATGAAAAGGAAGGCGTATTGCTTCAAGAATGCTCAAGCACTATGAGAGACCCTTCTCTCAAAATCTCATGCAATCACTCTAATGATATGGCCAATGAAGACGTCGTTTACCCTGCAATACTCCTTCTTGAAATTCTAGTACTAGAGCTGGGGGTACCTGTCATAGACCTTCAATTTTTGACCTTGCTCCTCATCGGGTACCACAAACAACCCATTGTATCGTCTCTGGTCTACCAAGGAGTAGACTAGATAGGAGGTCATGTAGAACTCAGAGATTTTCTTCACATTCATGAACTGCTCATGGAAGCAGTCGCTTATTATGCCTCCCCAGTAGAATGAGTATTTTGTTGTGACATCCTCATTCCTACGGAGGATCTGTTCAATAAAGTACACCATCAATTCCTGAAAGAAAACAGTACTAGGGAGACCCATGACCCTGCTTAGCATAGTGACTAAGTCATGTTAATCTTCATGGAAATCACTGCGGAAGAGTTCCTGAGGAACCTTCGCAACGCTACCCCATTTCTCTTTGAGCTAGTGCTGATTTATCAACTTATTGCAGCCCGTCGGGTTGTCATCCCATGCTGCTTTGCATTCCTCTATGGTAGGCATCTCCATCTTGACGAAGGTGGGAATGTGGAAGGTCTTTGTAATTCCCTTAGCCGACATGTTAGCAAGAATACTCCCATCCCGGTCAACAATTGTTCGCGTATGGGGTTGATATGCCTATCGGCAAGCCATGACCAACTCAGGGGCCACGAGGGATGGAGGGAAGCCCGCAACTTTTGCAATTCCACTTTTCCTGATCAGCCTTCCATTCTTGGTTGTCGGGTTGACTCTGACCCTTTGCTTAAACTCATTAATATCGACATGGCCGATATTGGTATCTGTGATTTCTTTCCAGTCTGTGACAACCTTCGAGTGCAAAGGTTCACCTTGGAACTGGTACTTCAACTGGTCCTTTTCCTCTTATCCATGAGGAGTCTTTCCAAACTTCTTTCCTTTGTCCTTTTCCGCAGCTGCCCCCGAGGGTCCTACACTTGATTCCATATATCCTACAAGCAAAGGCATAGTTAGTGCAACCGATCATGAAAGCTTTGATGTTAGTTAAAATCCCATGAACGAAATCAAATTTGGACAATTTATCATTCATAAAATCATACTTTTACTTCAAGATGTCATTAGTCCTTCAATTGAGGGCTTTCAGACAATCTAGGCCCAGAGGCCCAAACTTCCCCTATAGGAATGCTATTTTGAAAAGGAAAACGGGGTAGAGAGATTCGGGAGATTTCTCCCAACTGAATTTTGATGGTTCAAAAGGCTCGTATCGAAGAGGGTTGAATTTGAGCACGTGGGTCGAGATCGGATTTCAAATTTGAGGTCGTTTAGATCAATTTGAGAGCATCCCGAGGTACAGGGCCAGAAGGCCATCTGGGGTTGGCTGTTTGAAATGGCCAGAAATAAAGGGAATTCTGGAGAGAAAATTCTGGGGTTCGGGACCCGGTGGGTCCAAGGGTGGCCAGTATTTTTACAGTTTTTAAAGTGCTCGGGCTTGAGGAGCCGGGAAGCCGTCATGCTTTCGCCGTTTAGAATGGCGATCGTCAGACGAAAGTTTGGAGGGGGCAGCCCAACAGACCGGACCTGACATCAAGGTTGGGCATCAGATTTTCATATTAAGTTTTTGCGGCGAGCAGGAGGGCAGAGCCTGAAGGTCAGAAAGGCAGGTGCGATTTTCTCTTTTGAACTGCTGGGGATGGGGTGGAGTTTTGGATGGTGGAGCCCAGTGAGGGCAAGGATGTTAAAGTTTGACGAATTAGAACCCTTGCAGAAAAAAGTAGGTTGGGACCCAGGTAGCAAGAGGTCGTCGCAGGTTCGCCGTTTGAAATGGTGAAGACTCCACAGAAGTCTGCGGACCGGGACCCGGGATCATGACGGGCGGCCAGATTGAGACCAACGCCAAATGGTGAATTGCAAGGCAGGCTTCGGGGCTCGGGCGGACGAGGTCCTTCCGTTGTTCAAGAACGGCGGGAGCTTGGTGGAATCCCAGATGTCGAAGTCCAGGGGTGTGGGCTCGGGAGGCCAAAACGGAGGTCGATTTCAAAGTTTGAAATTTTCAATGCTTGATGGCGAACTGTTGATGAAAGTCCGAGGAGCCAGGTGAGAGAGAGGGTGCGACTGTTTTGAAAAAGATGTTTTATTTTGACAAGTCCTACCGGCGATGGAGAGGCCTAGGCCCAGATGATGAGAATGCCCCTAAGTGAAGAATAGCCGCGTGCGGGTTAAGTTCCAGATCAATCTTATGGGATGCAGCGGAGGTTTTCGACGATTCTAAGACATGGGTTTTGTGAGTTTCGTCGTGTTTTATCAATTAAAAGTAACCTTAACCCATGTGGTTTATCATTTTAGGCGTTAAAATCATAAAGGCTTCTTGGGAAGGAAAACTACAAACCTACCTCGGGAATCCGATGAGAGGAGACGTGCAATCTACTAAGGTTCAGTGAATGACGGCAACAGGTGCGAGGGTGACGATCGACGAAGGCAGTGATCTTCTCTGGAAAGCACTCTGATCTCCCTCTGCAATCCTGACAAGTGAAAATGATAGGTTGGGGTCCAATATTTGTACCCCCCTGCCATTAATGTCCGTACGGAGGACAGTTGGGTTGGTGAATTCAAATTCATGGACAGTGGTGGGAGGTCCAGGGCCTGAGGGCCGGAAAGATGCGACCCTGCGGCCACTATAAACTTTGATTTGCAAACTAACGACCAAGAGGATCCCGAGGCCTGGAGACTAGAAGGACGTGGATCGATGACTGTTTCAAAATATTTTTTGGAAATCGGTGACAAATGGGGACTCGGGGCCCAAAGGGGAGAGTTCTGTTAGTGATCGGCCGTTGGGAACGACAAAGTCCGCATGAAGTTCCAGACGCGGAAGTCTGGAGGGTCAGGCCCAGAGGGGGTGAAAGCAGCCAAATTTTTTTGCAAGTTTTAACTAACGGCAAGGAGGGATCCAGTTTTTGGGGTTCGGGAAGGCGGAAGCCTTCCTTTATTTCAAATGGCGGACAAAAAGGGGAAACCCGGCCAGCGAAACCTGGCGAATCGGGCCCGGCAGGCCCCAAGGCCGCTGGGAGGAAAACTGCCAAGGAGACTCTGCAAGGCACCAGGACTTGACAAAATTGAAGGGGTGAAATAGGGTCAACTCAAGATGAGACTTTGGAGGTACGTTGACCACCCAGGACAGTAAAATGGGGCAGACAAAATGAGGCGGTGACAAAAAATACCCAGCAAGGCGAAAGAAAAAGAGGGTCCTCGTTCCGAACGGGGCATGTGTGCTGAGGGCACAACAAGTTTAATGAATGCATGTCGATATGAATGTTAATGGGGGTTTTTGTGTTTTGATAAGATACAATTGATTCACCCCCGCTCTTAGTTGTCTTTTTCATTCAACAATTGGTATAAGAGAAAGGTTCCTTGGAGAAAAGCTTAACAACTTGAGGTAGATATGGGATGGTGAACAAGAAGGAGATCCCTATATTTGATGGCACAGACTATGCATTCTACAAGATTAAAATGGAATGATATTTGGTTTACGTTGGATATGATTTTTTGTAAGCAGTGAATATTGCATACACTATACCTGCAAATGGACCGAGCAAAAGTGATGAGATCAAGGCTTATAAAACAAATGGTAAAGAAAGGTTTGTTCTTTTGAGTAGTCTTGCAAATTTTGAATTAGTGAAAGTTGTGGATTTGAAAAATGCTAAAGAAATTTAGGATAATCTAGAAAGTATTTATGAAGGAGAAGATAAGGTTAAACAAGCTAAGATGCAAAATCTGAAGACACAATTTGAGAACTTATCAATGTCCTAAGATGAAATAGTTACAAGCTACATGTAGAGGGTTGATGAACTTGTCAGTGCAATGAGAGGTCTTGGTGCAAAAGTCAAAGAACCTAAAGTGATAAAGAAAATTCTTAGAACTCTTCTTGATTCATATGGTCAAAAAGTTTTTGTTATTGAGGAAGTTGTAAATTTTAATACTTACACTAGAGATTAGTTGTTTGGCACACTAACTGCATTTGAAATGAGAAAATTTGGTTTAAATAATGGTGCAAAAGTGGAGACTTCTTTCAAGGCTAGAAAATCAAAGAGATTGAAGATTCAGATAGAGATGATCTTGATGATGTGGAAGCTAACTTTGTAAGAAGGATAAAAAAGGGCACCAGTAAGTACAAAGGTAAATTACGTTTCAAATGTTTTAGTTGTGGACAAATAGGTCACTATGCTTCAAGATGTCCTAACAAAAGTATGAACAATATGAACAATAAGAATAAGGAAACAAAGGTAATATGATCAAGAAAATCTATTATGTTAGAGAAGATGTTGGTGTTTCTAATGATGAATCTGATTATGGAGAATATGATGATAATGAATGCTTGTTCTTGGCTTTAAAAGATGAATATGTTTCTACTAACTCTGAAAGATGTGTGAAGGAAAGTGCTCTGGAGACAAAGGTGACAAAGGTTAAGATTGAAGGTACTTTGGTATTTTCTTTTCATATTAGATAGGATAAGAAACATTGCATCATTAAAAATGGTTGCTCAAATCATATGACCAGAGACAAGAGTAAGTTTGTTAAACTTGAAAAATATGATGGAGGGCTTGTTAAATTTGGAGATGATTCATGTGCTAAGATCTATGGAATAGGTGCAATCAGTTTTGATGGCAAGCATAATTATGTTGATGTTTCGTATTTCAAGGGTTTAAGACATAATATTTTGAGTGTTGGATATATGTCTAGCAAAGGATATAATCTTATGTTTCAGGATGATGGATGTGAGATCAAAAAATGGTTTGGAATTGTGATTGGTGCTAGAAAAAGGATAGATGGAAATGTTTATCAGCTCAAGGGTGTTGATGGTTATTTCTTTATGACTCAGATTAATGAAAGTTGGTTATGGCACATGAGGATATGTCACATCAATTTTGAACTTGGTTAGAATCAATTCAGTTCAAGAAGTGAGCGATTTTCTAAGGATTACAAAGCCTATGAATATTGTATGGAAGGAGTGTTAGATTGGAAAGCAATCAATAAGAAGTTTCAAGGGTAAAGAACAATCTTCTATTGAATCATTGGAATTGGTGCATACAGACCTTTTTGATCCTACAAGAGTGAGAAGTCTACAAGTTGGCAGGTATTTCATGCTTTTGATTGATGATTATTCTAGAATGATATGGGTTACTTTTCTTAGAGAAAAATGTAAAGCCCTAGATAGATTCAAAGCATTTAAAGTTATGGTTAAGAATGAAATGGATTTAAAGATCAAATGTTTGAGATCTGACAGAGGTAGAGAATTAACCTCCAATGAATTTAACATGTTTTGTGAGAATCATGACATAAAGAGGATTTTTTCTACCCCTAGGACTCCTCAACAAAATGGAGTGGTTGAAAGGAAAAATAGGATTGTTCAAGAAGCTGCAAAGACTATGATGAAAAAAGCTAACCTGCTGGAGGTTTATTGGAGAGAAACAATTCATACTACTATTTACATACTTAACAGAGTTCAAGAAAAATAAAACAACACAAAGAATCCCTATGAGTTTTGGTATGGAAGGATTTCTACTATCAAGTACTTTAGATTTTCTAGAAGAAAAGACTATATTCAAAGAGATGAAGAAAACTTAGGAAAATTTGATGCAAGGTCTAATGAAGGTATCTTCCTAAAGATACTTTTGAGTATCTCTGGGAGAAGTTGGGGGTCATTTCCCCTCCTCTGAACTAGATGCATAAGGAGATGCATCAGTCTAGTGGATCTATGGATTCATCTTTTATTCAGGACTAATGTTGGTGGCTACCTCTCAGGGGGAGTAGGTAGTGACATTGTTGCAGTATGGAGTGAGTGTTGTCATTTTGTAGAGGTTGTTCATTTGGTACTGGTTGGTGTGTGCTCCTAAGGGGGAGTATTCAGATCAATTGAAAGTAAGTTGTACAATGTCAAAGTGGGAGAATAATGCAAACATTTTATCATTTTCCATTGATGTCAAGGGGGGAGAGAGAATCATGTGAAAAAGTGCAAGGTATCAGGGGGAGAAAGTTGTGTATGTTGTCTAATCATTATTGTTAAATAGTGAAGCATGAGAAAAAGAATAAGTTGAAAAGGAGAGAGACAAATGGTGTGTAAGCTATCTAATCAATATAAAAAGATTTTTATTTCATGGTTTTTTACATCTTGTGTTGCAATAAATGAAAAATGGGGAGATTGTTGCAAGTATTAGCATATTAGTGTTGTCATTGATGTCAACAAGCTTGTGTTGTCATTGTTGTCATCTAGTTGATGGAAGAGGTGCTAGTTGAACTGTCTGGGTATGCATTTGTAATTGAGATATTAAGGAATTTTTGTGAGTACATGGAGCTATCTTTATGATGTGAGATGTTGAGATGATGTCTCTGGTGCTTGGTTTCTGAGTTCTTTTAAGAAAAGTTGAAGAAAAGAGAAAACAGTGTGATGGAGGTGTGTTTAGTGGTTCAAAATGTGCTCCAAGACGTGCTCTACATTTCTTTTGTGTTGATGTTATGCCTATGTGGTTCAGATATGTTGGTGAGAGATGTTCAAAGAAGTTTTATTCAAGATATGGTATGCTAGATCATTGTATAGTAGAATTTATGTTCACCAATGTGTGACTGTGTATTACAGAGGTGTCTGGGAGAAATGTTCTGGCTTCGTGCTTCTCCGCAGTTGTGCTTCGGGTCTTGCGATTTTGAAGGTATGTCGATGGTTTCAGTCTCTTTCCTATGTCAAGAGGATTCATGGTTTGGTGTTCTAGAAGATGGTCTTCCAAGTTACAGTGTGTTGTAGTGTTGCTAGGATGTGCTAGGTTTGTACATTCTTCAAGTGATTTTTTTTGCAAAGAAGCTTATTAGTTTTCAAGATGTTTTTGGATCGTGTTTAGGTGAATTTTTTGTCTAAAAGTTATGGATTGATCAAAG